>BGPR01001167.1:154915-289989 GCA_013235015.1 Araneus ventricosus | reverse complement strand
TCTTTGGTAACGTAAATGCATGTTAGAAAGGAGCACATGTTTTGGTAATTTGTTCCCAGTTTTCTACAATAAAAGTCAAAATAACTAAACCATCTTCAAAATAAACCGTGAGTCACTGTTGGCGATTCCTTCACCCTCATGGCAACCCAGTTTGGCGACATTTTATTTTCTACGACTAAAGAGCACCACCTGCAAGTGATACTTAAGTTCGTTCCCGGCCAGCAATTTTTCGATGTTTTGCACCTCTCTTGACCAGCACCCGCATTCTCTGCAGAATACTAATACTCGGCGAAGCGTCATCCTACGAATTTCCGAATATCCCCGAGTAACAGATGGCGGGCGGCCCAACTTAGAAAACGATACCTCATGCTCTTTGCAAGTTTGTCATTGGAGCTGGGAGGGGTGACACCTCCCATGCCTTCCTTCCCTTTTCTTTTATTTCCTTTCTAGAATTTTCTACCAGGATTTTAAGATTTTTCTTCTTTTATGGAATAAAATGTTCTGATTCAACGGTAAGTGCTTACACAACCAGCCATCACCAGAAAAACTGAAAAAGTAACTGCATTAATTGGCAATTTTTTTGCTTCGTACTAAAGCCAGTGACAACTGAAGTGCTAAATTCTTTTGCTTTATACTATAATCAGAGACAGCTGAAGTTTGCAGCATAAGGAGAGCCATGAGGTGTATCATTACGCCAAGGGCCGGATTTACACCTTTCTACACCTCTTAATATTTTACAATAGTTTATTTTTGAAGTATATAAGCACTTAATACGATCTTTGAATCTCATTAAACTTTTTATTCAAAATTACACTACTTATGAAATAACATAACATTAAAACCTACAAAAATACTCCATCGAATTTCTTGAAATCATTTGAAATACCTACTAGAACTTCTTCGTTCGCATTTTTGGCTGTGAATAGGCTTGAAGGGTCATTGAACTGGACAGATCTGCAATGCGAAGAAGTGCAAGGTCAAGAGACGTCAGGTCCAGAGAAGACAAAAAAAAATGTATCGCTCAATATATTTAACTACAAAATCCCCCGTCATGGTTTGACGGGTGCAAATTGCCTCTTCATTCGAGAGATTTCCCTTCAAATTTGACGTGTTTAAATATATATATATGCGAGAGAAATGTTCAACATTGATTGAAAACAAATCAAATAAACGTATGTTTTATGACAGGAAATATTTTTTTATTTTACATATTATTTAAATATTTCTTTATTCAAGAAGCCTCTTGGTAAACAATATTCCGTGAGAAGTATTTTTCGTTGTTTAATAATTTTCCTTGTACTTCAGATGTATTTGTGTAAATTTTAACGTGATTGGGAATCCTAGACCTTGAAAGTGCAACACAGAGCTGTCCATGTGAAAAGACAGGCTCATCGAGGTAAATTCCAACATGATCGAAAGTTTGCCCCTGCGATTTGTTGATAGTCATCGTGTAACGGGAACTGGATGCGGTTGAGAACGAATGGTAGATTCACGTCACTGGTGGCTAATTTAATTCTTGGCAAGAAAACAACATCGCCACGATTGCATTCAGATACAATTTGGCGTCCAAACTATATCACGCGCATGATATACCACTGACGTACGGAAATTAATTTGAAATGTAGGATTAATATAATTTTAAATGTCTCGGGAACTATTGATCACAGCGAGATAAATTTTATATCAATCGATAGAAAATTTTATTTCACTATTTCAGAACTATTAACGAACGACAGTTACTCTTTTAAATTTAAAATGACTGAAATTTAGGTTCTCTAACAATGGAATAATGCTGCTTAACGTCTCGCAGTGCTATGGCGCGAGTTTTAGTGTTGGTGACGTCAGAGCGTTGCCGGAGGATCTGGGCTATTATATTAGTAATGTAACGAATGTCAATTTCCGACCTTATTTAATATAGCCTTTTCAAAATAATACTGAAAAGTTTGTAAATACTTGTATTTGGTTGTTATTGCTTCTGTATAAGCGCTCCCAACAGCTGCGCCCTAGACCAGAGGTTCCCAACCTGTTGTACGCTTACCCCTGGGGGTACGCGAAATCAAAGTTGTTAATGGCGGAAACAAGAAAGCACAAGGGATTAAAAAAGTTAGAGAATTTTGTTTCTCTAAGTGAATACTTGATGTTTAATAACTATACCACTTGAATAGTTGGTTATTACGAAGTGTAATTTTTAGCTATCCTTATAAGTTAAAACGAAATAATTACACTACTGGTTTCAGTTGCTTTGACATTGAACTTATACTATTGTGAAAATGGAATAAAATGTAAAATCAAGAATAAGTTCTGAAAATTTTATTAATTCGAGTCATTTCACTTTAAAGCTAACTTAAATTAACCATAAGATTATTAATAAAAACTTCTTTGCATAGTCGTATGGTTGGGGGGACGTATACGATAATAGGGGGTGTGCGAAAACAAAAAAGAATAATCAAGGAGTACGCGAGAGAAAAAAGTTTGGGAACCCCTGCCATAGACCATGGCCTAGGTTGGCCCTATGGGCAATCTGGCCCTGACTACTCCCAGTCAAATAGTTCTAATGTATTTAACAGTAATTGATTTGAGCAGGATTTGTCGAGCCTAGCGCCTAGTATTACCTTAGATAGCCACAATGGAGTCAATTTATGTGACGTCGTATGACGTAAAAAACTGCGCATGTCAACTGGCATACAACTGCTTGCTGTCTTATACTGTGGTGTGACGCAATATTACAAACAGCAAAGAAAACAAAATGCACAGCGGATTTTGAAGTTTAATATGCGCATTACATTTGATATGCATCACGTGAGCTTGAAATTGACTCCAACAAGAATTCCACGGATTTCAGCAATTATGCATAAATCTATAAAATGATGCCTGTGCTAATTAAACATAAATTTGTGGTATAGCAAAATGGAGCAAAATGCGATTCACTTCAACAAAGATTTACTATAAGAGTTTCTAAATGACCTAGAAATTAATAACAATATCCATAATTAATACATACAGTTAAAATATATTTTTTAATAAAGATTAAATTGCTGAAAGCAAACTTATTCGATTGATCTGTATGGGCCTTTTTGCTATTTTCTTATTAATTCACTTAAAAGTGAGCTACTTATCAGCGAAATAGAATGCACGCCAATTTTATGAACTCTTCACTTCGTTTCACATCACATTACACCCCCTTTTATGTGGCCTTGAGACAATTTGCTGTTTGTAAAGGAAGGGAAATTTTTAATGACAATCCTTTCTTCCAGTTTCGCATAAATCCCAGGGAAAAGCAAGATCCTAGCTTTTATATACAACAAAGTAATTAGCTGGCAAAGTGTAATAGTAGTTCGTAGCTTCCATTAATACTGATGAAGGAAACAAAATTTTCAAATGACCTTTAGATATGAAGACTTATTATAAATAAAATAAATAAAAAAAAATTAAGGTATAAGCTTTTATTCACGCGAAAAAATGAACGCAAAAGTTGAAAATAATTTTTCTGATTACAATAAAATGCTTGGTTCGAACAAAAGTGTGGGCGCCTTATATAGCACCTTATATTTTGTGTATATTTCCTTTAACAAATGGAATATTCCTAGAAGGTAAAGGCGCCCACGCTTTTATTCGAACCATGTACTTTATTGTAATCAGAAAAATTATCCTCAACTTTTGCGTTCATTTTTTCTTATGAATAAAAGCTTATACCTTAATTTTTTTTTATTTATTTCATTTTCTACTTTTTAGTGACGGCTGACACAAATACACACGACGCGTTAGGCATCGTAAATCATATTCAATTATTGAATTCTCCAATATAAAACACATATTAATATTATTATATACCTATGTACAATTACATTTTTAAAATGATTGAATGACATTAACTTTCTGAAATATAAATCCGTAATATATTACGTGATAATTTACAATTATTATCAACAAAGTAATAGAAGCAAAAATAAGAGAATCGATCTACATAACTTTCTCTTTTTGTTTGAGTGCGAAACGTTTGGCGCACACGAAGTAAAAAAAAACTGGTTGTTGGCGAATTTTAATCGAAAGTAAACCCAAGACGCATAGAAACACGAGCTAATACGTCCTTCATTGGTGCAGCGCCGGAAGTACAGCGCATTCTCTGTTAACTTCGTGGTGTTGTTACATCCCTACGTAACGTGAGGTTACCATCTTCCAAACTTTATCGCCCAAATATAGGTCTAAAATGTTAATATGATTTTTATAGATTTAAAATAGGTATAGATTTTAAATTTTTTGGCATAATATTGTATTGTCACCGGAAACCCACCACTGTGCTAAATTTGAAAGCTGTAGCTCGATTGGAAGTGGATAAGAAATCGATCTCAAGATTTGAGGACACGACAGTCAAGTTGAATAAAAGCTTGTAAAATAGTGTTTTATTATATTTGATTTATTAGTTATTTTATTAGATTTGATTTATTAGTTACAAACTACCTTTTTCAACCATCTTTTTCGCCTGTAGTACTGCATTTTCTGGCTATTAAACAATAAAATGGGCAACAAAGCTATTTAAACGTAATGCTTTTATTACACAATGTAGCTGACAAACATGTACATAGTGAAAATTGAAATTTATGTTTGTTTGTTTTCCAGGCCTTATTTCTAAAGCATCTCTCCGTGTATGTCCGTATATGATGAATAATCGCTCCGTGGAGATGTCTTTATAAGAAAAACATTCCTTCGATTAAAACTGATGTATTAGTACTTGATTATTATTTAGTTTATTTATTTATCGTGTTATATTTAATATGCCAGCATTGAAAACAGTGCTTCATCAAATAATAGCACAAATATTTTCATGAAAAGTGTGATTCATCCCTGAGTCAAACAAGGATTTTCATTAGAGGTCATTCGAAATAGAACTTTTAAACACAAAAGAATTGTAGAATTCAGACGACGCATTTATTTGGAACAACCGACTCCACTGAGACTACTTGGACAATCGGGAAACGCACACAAATCCAGAACCCATTAATCAACTCACCTACAACGCGCCCTGTCACCCCCCAAATCCTCAGCACACGAGTCCCCCGACTCAATTTAAGTTCTAAATCTCACCCCTGCCAAATTCTCCACGCGGACTTGTGAAACCGGGCCGCGGTCTCTAATCCAGTTGGTTAGATATGGATTTGTAAGTAACACAGAAGGGGGCCCGGGAAGAGATTAAGGGGCCGATCCTTTATTCGGGCAGATGGCAACGGCGCGATGGAGTTATGTAATGTCCATTAGCGGGCCCCTGCGAAGATGGCGAGCATTTTGTTGAACTCGAAAAGTCTGCTTGCCTTAAACGCTGAGTGATTTGAGTGGAGAATTTAGTTTAGTTATATTAACGTCCCGTTCTGAAGCAACACGAGGGCTATTTCGGGACAGACCTCGTAATATTGAACCGTGATCAGATGACGAGAACGACACCTGAGCTGGCACCCCCTCTCCTAACTTCCACACCACACCAGCGGGAGGATGCTTGACCTCTTACGTATGATTTAACGTGCAACAGTTCCAATACACAATGGATCTTCAGTGGAATCGTGTTTCGAACCCTCCGGCTCCAAAGCCGAGACCTTGCCATTAGGCCACCGCGGCCTCTTTGAATGGAGAAAATTGATTAGCAAGAAACCTGTTGCTTCAGGTAGGACTTGTATTCGAAATATTGCTATCAAATTTAGATCAATTGAAAAGTTTGATTCTATGGGCTTTTGGTAGCCAATGGACTTGATGCGGAATTTCAGTTCGAGAGTATGAAAAAAAATCCCTGTTGGCAAACCGGAAGGTGAAGGTAGATAGATGCCTTCTGACCGAAGATATAAGCAAAAGAAAATTTCACTCCCTCCGCCATTTTCTCCTCTAATTTCATAAGAGTTGGAGAAAGGAGGTTGGAAGAGAATGATGAAATCCTTCCAATGAGGTGTCACATGCATAGGTTAAAAACCAGCCGTTAATTTGGTATTTATAATCATTTTTCATTCCATTAAGTTCTAAGTAATTGTAGCCATCGAAAAACTTTTAGAATAAAAGTTGTTCTTTATGATAAGGCAATAATTCACCTAGTTTAATGTATCGTTTTAAGTTGAATCGTGAAGGAATTATGGGGGCATTATCATTTCTTGTCGGCATGTTTTAATCCAGATAACAAGCTTCTGGACGTATAATGCGTCGCTCTACTTTGATGTGGAATCAAGTGCATATTTTGCATGAGGAAGTAAGAAAGTGAAGTTGGCACCGATAGCGTGCAATTAGATGTTACATGATACGGACATCTACTTGGCTCCATTAGGGACGTTCTTGTAGACCAAGGATTCCCAACCTTTATTCCCTCGCGTACTCCTATGTGGCAACAGCATATTCCTGCATACGCAGTCAACCTTCCTGCCCATGCGTAGAAGAATTGAGTCCTATAAAGGCACGGACATTATCTGTCGTCGCTCTTCTCTTCTAGCACTGTTATCAATTGTTTATGTTGTTAATATCTTAATTTAAATATCATTTACTTTTATCTTGTTACGTTATTAAAGTTGCTATTGTTACTATGAGTTAGCTTCTTTAGCGTTTATAATATATCCTAACTCCTGCACGAGCCAGTTAGTACATGCAGTCCTGTTTGCGGTGTTCGTATCTTACAAGTTACCTTGAATAAATAGATGCAGTAGATAGTGATGATAACTATGTTAGTTTACTACCACCGCATGAAATTCCAAGGAGAAACCTTTAAGCGTAGCCTCCTAAACCTTGATTAATCTTTATATTTTCGCGTACCTCCTACTGTCATATCCTTCCCCACACACCAGCTATCCGTCTGTGCAAAGAAATTTTTATCAATAATGGTACAGTGCTTATGTTAGTTTAAGAATCAAATGACTAAAAAGCAGCAAATTAATATTTGCTGGATTTATTTTTCATTTTATATTTTATTTCATTTTTATACGTGCAATAGTATTAGTTCAACACCAAAACAAATTAAATAAAACGTAACGAAATTGTCTTGTGGGTGTACGTGAATGCAGTCCAATAAGCAGGATTTAAAAAAAATAAAGCTCTTTATTTTACAAATATTCTAAGAAAAGAAACGTAGCACAAATATTAAATCTGCACTTCGTAAAAATTCTCAACAGAGATTACCAATAAATCTCAACACAGCGCTCAAAGGTTTCTTACCAGCTCACCAGCTTGCTTGCTGATCAAAATCCAAGTAACTCTTCTTGACTTGATAGCTTGCCTTTATACTTTTTCAACAGGAATTGCCGTCATTATGTAGGAAGTGACGTAATCTCCAGAAAGTTCGTGAAACCAGTAGAAATAGGTTGAAAGTTCGAGGCCCTTCTAGAAGATTCCCTTTGTTGCCAAAGTCGCCAAATTTGTCGCCAAAATTAGCATCTCAGGGAAACGACTTTATAGCTTTGTAACAGTATTTTAATAATTTCGCATTAACTTATAAGGATAGCTAAAAATTACACTTCTTAATAATGAACTATTCAAGTGGTATAGTTACTAAACAGCAAGTATATACTTGGAGAAACAAAATTCTGTAGCCTTTTCAATTCAATTCCTTTTGTTTCCTTGATCCTGCCATTACCAATTTTGATTTCTCGTACCCCAGCTGGTCCTTCACGTGCCCCCAGAGATATGCTTAAAAACAGCTCAGGAACCTTTGTTGTAGACAATGAATAGAACAAGTGCAAGGTCACTAAAAGAACATGAGTTAAATATCTACCGCAATCTGAAGTTTAAAATTAATCTGAATATCTTAATGCTTAATATTATGTTTTAATTCTTTTTATCAGTAGGTTTTAATCCAGATAAAATGTTGCTGGACGTAAAATGTACCGCGCCATTTTAACGTTGAAATCAAATGCATATCTTACACGAGGAATAAGAAAGTAAAGTTGGCGCCGACATCGTGCCATTAGATGTTACATGACAAGGAAAATTACTTGACTCCTTTCCCACGTAGCACAAGATATTGTCTTATATCATAAAATTCGAGAAAGTAATATTGTAAAGCAATATTGAAACAGTGTAAAACGTAAGACTTTTTCAATACTGTACAATGTTTTTTTCATAATATTGGATAATGTCATATAATACTGCATAATATTATACCATATTGAATAATATTGTACTATACTGAATAATATTATATAATATTGTATAATGTCATATAATACTGTATAATATTATACCGTATTAAATAATATTGTACTATACTGAATAATATTATATAATATAACATTATTGTGAATATTTAAAAAATACATTTTAGAAGCATGAAAAAATATTAATCACTTAATTCGAACTTCTGGGTTACACTGCGTTATTTTTTGAACACATCTACTTACAGCAAGCTTTGAACCCGGGACCTTCTGCATCCCAACCCGAAGCCGTACCCCTAACAGTGATGGCGGATTTTCACTGTATGAGACCACAGGTGTGAAATTGTTTTGAGAATCCTTCCTCAACCCATTGCCGTAAATTCGCTGTCGGCTTTGCATTGCATTGTGCATCTAATAGATATTCAGGTCCCCCAGGGTCTAAAGGTGTGCGAAAAACTGCCACTGCTTGTAGACAATGAACAGAACACATGCAAGGCTACTAAAAGAACGCGAGTTAAATGTCTATCACAATTTGAACTTTAAAATTACTTTGTTAAGAGGAACTTGAATATCAAATTATGCACAAGAGATTCAATTGAAATTATACTCCCGGCGAGCAAGCTGGCCCCAGAAGGTGACTAGTATAAAAATATTTAAGAATCGTGTGTAATAAATAATTTGCTCACATAAAATAAAATGTAATAACCAATTTCAGAAACTTTTATATTTAAAACCTTAGTTTCTCGGAGAAAATACATCAAACCAACACTACTTAAGATTTAATGCTCACCAACTTAGAAGAGGATTGATTGAACTGTTTCGGTTCCTCTTATTCAGTGAATAATAAGGTTTGATATAAAATCACAAATTGAAAAAGCAGACTAGAACTTCTACGAATTCGTACTGATCAGCAGAAATTTTTTTAAAACCCGGAGCTTGTGTAAAGGACATTTTTAGCCATAATATTAGCTAGCTTTATGAGTTCATCAAATCAGTTTGAGAAAAAGGAAGAAGAAGAAGAAATGAATTCAAGGAAAGCAGTCCGTTGTATTTGTTTGTTCAGCTTAAATTCCTTCTACTTTTTTTCAAAGTTTCATTTTTTAGTCAAGTTTGTATGATTTTGTCTCAAGAATCGAAGTGTATATGGGTTAAGTCGGCTCTTTGTAATTATTTTGGATTTGATTATTGTATTTGTGTTCATTTAAACGCGTTTTGATTGAATACGTTGTTGTTTTGTATTTTGTGATCAAAGGGACAATTACATGCTGCACTATTCCCTAAAAAAACTCATGTCTTCTGTTTTGTTTTTTCGAATATAGATGGCGCCATGGAAATAGTATTTCTTTAATAATTTGCTAATACCTTTTTTTAAAAGAAAGTTAGCGTGGGTTTGTGATTACGCAAGGACGTTTTTTCTCTTCTATATTCTGGGCATGGGGTAAGTTTTTTATTTATGATGGCTATCTTTAAAACGCCAGATGGCTAATATTTTAAAATCAAACTTATTAGCGTTTTGATGTTTGTGTTTTGTTTTTAAACTTCCTTTTGAAAATATACTTTTGTAGTACAGATCTCCTTTGTCTTTTGTTTGGGAAATTTCGGGCTAAGAGAAGCTATGTTTGGCGTAACGCAAGTTTCTTACAAAAAAAATTCCCATTTATTATTTTGAATCCATTTCGAATAAAGTCCTTAGTGCTTGAAAAAATGGATTAGAATGGATTCCTTCTTTGTTTTTTTGTTTTTTTCCGATTACCTCTGAGTTTACCTTTGGGTGTTTTTTTTTTTTTTTTGCTTTCGTTGTGTGATATTGATTTCCATTGCATCATCGACTAATTTTCTGCTTTTTTTTCATTTGAGTTAACTAATGAAGACGAAACTCATTAAGAAAGTTGCTAAAAGGCTTGAAAATTTACATGAATCCCTTTTCAAATTTATTTAAAGTAAAGTTAAGGCTGCTGACATTTTAAGGTGCGAATTGCTAAAGATCAGTGGCGGACTGGCGAGGTTGCCAGCTTGCCCGATGGCAAGCGGACCCCCTTAAACAAAAGACAATTTGGGCCCCCAGGAAGTGTGGGAGAGAAAAAAAAGAACTCTTTCTTTATAGTAAGCTTTTCTATATCAAACAAATAAAATAGCCCTTTCTTGGGGATTTATTGCCGTCATAATTCGACCGGCCAAACAGCGGCTGGTCGAATCCCGACCCAAGACGCATACGCAATTACAACTGCCCGTAGGAACTGTACTGAGTTCTCTGTCCACTTCCTTTGACCTTCGGATCATTTACAGATGTTTCCCCATAATGTTGCAGCCATCGCACAAATCCTCGGGCTATTGGAACCAGGACCATAATTATCTGGCCCTGTATTGGAACAGCGTAGCTCTTCTGTCCAAAGCCGAGCCGCAATGCTCATTAAGAGTTTTTGTTGGTTTCGGAAGCCCCCGGAAAGACGGAAGGAATTGCATCCCTTTGTGCAGAAAGAGTGCGGTTCTTGTGAGAGATGGCTATAAGAGGTGCTTTTTTCTTTCTTTTTGTAGTTTCATTTTACTGTCATAAATTTGACAAACAAGGGAACTCGCCTGTAAGAAAAGGTTTTCTTGGATAAAAACTGTGACTAGGACACTAAATGATATCTATGAAAAGACGACACTCACGCTTTTCTTTATGCGTTTGGGGGAGGGGAGTTTGCGTTTAGAAGCGTAAAGGGTCCTTAGTCTTATTGGTCTGTCTTTCATGGAAAATAATTAGTGAGGAAAGTGTTATTTCTGTTTTCAGTCGTAAGAGAGTAAAGACACACATATGTAGCGTATCTTGCAAAAGGAAAGAAAAAAAATTGAGAGGTAAGCTGAAATTATCATTTCTCTATTTTTACATTGCTTATGTAGTATTAAACACTAGCCGTATTCGGCTCCCAACCGACTCGTCCATCTTATTAATTGTCTTAATTTGATTATATTAACAAACTTTAAATTCGCCAACTTATTTCATTTTTGTTAAGTTAAAAGTATTAATTAAAAGTAGTAAGACTGAGAAAGAAATTAGTTGTGTAAAGAAAAAAAGAAGAAGAAAAACAGTAGATAGGAAATGTTTTAGGATTTGAAGATAAATTTTGATGCAGTATGTTTTTGTGTCTAATGAAACTAATGACATAAGGCTTTACATTCAACTGTTAAAAAAGACTAAAAAACACGAGATTCAATTAAGATTATTTTTTAAAATTTTGCATAATTATAATCTACAATTATTGAGCATTATTAAGCTTATTATAAAGTGAAAATTGAACCTCATCATATCAAATAAGTGAATTACATAATCTCCAGGAAGATTATCTTTCCTTAAGTGGAAAGATGAGCTTAATGTCATTGCTAAAATGTAAATTTATTAAAATAAAATAGAAAATCTATCAAAAACTAAATTTTTTTGAAGTAACGACGAAAGAAAGAAAAACTGGACTTAAAGAAAGAAAAGAAAAAAAAAACTGGCGAAACAATGAAAATCTGCTGCATTTTAATACAACAAAAGTAGTTTTTTTTTACATTATAAGGATGTATTTTGTACAAACCTATAGTTTTACTCGATCTTTATGAAATTTGGCACGCATGCTCTTCAAAAAAAGATGAAAATAATTGTCAACTTTTTAAAGTTCAAAAGTAAATTAAAATTTCAGTTACTTAAAAATTAAGCAAGATTTTGGCTTTTTTTCACAATATTTTAAAAAAATACTATCAACAAAATGATTTTTGAATTACTTATAATTCGAAAATATCTTTTTAATGATACCAGTTTAATTACAAATTACTGAAACATTACCAGTACAATTTACTAAACTCTAAATCATCCAAAGAAGTTTGTTTTAAAGGTCCCTGCTCTTTCAACAGATGCTCTACTAATGGGCAGCATTTCTCCTTCATACTTTGTCGCTAAAACCGTATACGAAATATTTAACTTCCGGAATTTAGAATAAAATAACTTTAATCATAATTTCGTTATTTTAAACGTAGAAAATTAAGGGGTGTTAAAAGGGATTAATTTTAAAGACGCGGAAAAATTAAATATATAATAAAAAAATTAAATTAAATACATCATTATTAAATATTATAGATTTAAATTCATGTAATTAAATATAAACAAAATTAAAAATTAAATATAAAATTAAATAAAAAATAATATATATCTGAATTAATATTTTGATTGTAGATATGTGTGAGCCCTCTCTGTCTCCCGGCAACCACTATTTTCAGACCCAGTCCGCCACTGCTAAAGATGTAACGCTTTTCCTTACTAGTTAAAACACACACACTTGGAGCATTCCACTACATTTTTTTAGAAAAGTATGTTACTGTGATTTTATTTATATGAGTGCAAAAATACCAATGAAAAGAAAAAACAATTTTTTTTAAGTAGCTTATTTTCAAAAAAAAAAAAAAAAAAAAACATACGACAAACTGGTTTTCTCACCATACCTCCACGATAGTGTTGGTGACTTGATCGTAAATATTTTATTATTATTATTTAAACTGCTTTTTTGAAGCGAAAGGAAATTGCGACCGGTCGGTACCAAAGGCTTCTTTCTCCCCTTAACAATTTAAAATCTTCGTTTCTTTAGTTCTTTTATAAAAATTATAAAACATATGTATCACAATTTTGGTTTATTAGCAAATTTAAAATCATAAACAAGTCTGGTGAAAAGAAATTTATATTGCTGAGGTTGTCTATTTTTATACAAACGATATTTTTTCCACAAATCTGTTGATCTTCAAAAACAAAATTGAATACAAAATCGTCTACCTTCATACTCTTACCTTGTAGTGTAAGACAGCGCAATTTCCGCTGCGATTTTTACCTTTAAACCATCATTTAAACGTCCTCATATGAAAGAAAAAATTTGACATTTCTGTTTTCTGGATATCTGTAATATTCTCTGTAATGGGGAAATGAGCATGAACTGAAGACTAGCAGCGCCATCTATCGCCGTTTTAACTAAATATATGAAGAACTGTGTTTTTCTATATTTGTCATACAGAGAAGCTATTTCAATACCCTTTGCACAGTATCACTCGACAAAGTTTTGAAAATAATATAATTCAAATCAGATGTTAGTGTATATACATTTACTAAAAATATTTCATTCTCAGAAATAGTTGTAAAGGGTCAAAGGAATATTTATAAAGGAAAAAAAAATGTGATAAAGCTTAAAAAAAGAAAGTTCTTCGCGTCGATTTCGAATTACCGCAAAATTAGTGCTAAATTAAGAGAAATGATATATTTCATTAAATCCTTTCTAGAATTTTGAAGACAATAGTTTTAACTCTTAAAACTGAGATATTTTTTCATTCATACCAACTGAATCTCTAAGCCAAAAAGCTTTGAACTTAGAAACATCTCAAGACTCATAAGTATGCTTAAATGTTTGAACTTCAAGCTTCTTGTCTCATTTTTTCTAGAAATGGGAAGGCCAGTTTGGAAGTATGGTTGTTTTTTCCTATGTTTATTTATTCTTTCTCTACTGCATTCAATCATTCGTTCAGTGACATGTGCAGGTAAAAAACAATGAACTGCATGTGTTTAGATTTTATAGAATTGATGTCTTAATTAATTGTCTCATGCAGATCTATCCAAAAATTTCATCTATTCAAAATCAAAGAATTTGTTTTTTATTAAACTAATTAACTCAGCGTTTGAAGAGTTAGAAAAATATAGTGCCTTTCTTACGTATTCCATCGTGCTTTCCCGTCTTTAACGTAGAGTCTGCTGATTTTTCTTTTAAAATCAATAATATCGCTTATTTTATGCTTCAAATCTTATAAACAGTTTTTCATACGTATTTACACACCTTTATTTAAATTAATTTGTTTCGTGTTTATAAAGACAGAAAGCTTGTAATTGATTTTTCACTCAGTTCCTGATGTTCTAGAGTTTAGAGACGTTAAACATTTGCGTATTCTCCATGGCAATATTATATTTTAATGTTTCCAAAACTCATCAGTAAATCAACTATTATGATTAAATTTGATGCAATACTGGTGGTGCCACCTGGTAGTGAATTTCAGAAAAATGATTTCAAGATGTTATAGCATTTATAATGATGATTTATAAATTAAAGACTAAAAAGTAGAAAATAATTAAATTAAAAAATTCTAATTTTCAGTACACTAATAAATGATGTGCTAGAGTTTAGAGACGTTAAATACATGCGTATTCTCCATGACAATACTCTATTTTAAAACGTTTCCAAAACTCATCAGTAAATCAATTCTTATAATTAAATTTGATGCAATACTGGTGGTGCCACCTGGTAGTAAATTTCAGAAAATTGATTTCGAGGTTTCATAGCATTTATAATGATGATTTATAAATTAAAGACTAACAAGTAGAAAATAATTAAAATAAAAAAATTCTATTTTTCAGTACACTAATAAAAGTGTCTCAAAAATTCTTTTATTAAATTTATTTTAATTTCTGTATACGAGTATTTCTTTTAGGAAAGAGTAAATATGTAGGTTTCTAGCCAAATTACGTTATTATACAGCTGAGAAAAGTTCTATTCTCTGCAAATAAGCTTTCATTTCCAGTATAGTTCACGTCTAAAATAATATTTTCCTGTTTGCACGTCTTTTTTTTTTTAATTTTAAGTAAAAAATCTTTCCTAACAACACCGTCTTTTAAACATAACTACAAATTCAGTTTGGTTAAATTAAGATATAAATTCCAACGGTTTTACATCTTAAGACATACAAGTTGTCTAAGAAAAAAAGATTAGTCCAGATCATTACATTATAACTACGCACCTTTTCCTGTGAAAAAAAATCATAGATTGCTACTAAGAGGCAGAAAAAGGCAAAATATCATTGAGAACACCACTCAGATTCTAACAACATTGTCTTCTTCAAACTTTAAGTAAAAGAAAAGGAACCGTTTCGACGTTGCTCACGAATTAGCAACTTTGGAATTGAAATTTTTCTTGACATTATTGCTAAACTAGAAAATCGTCCGTCATGGTATGACGGGTGCAAATTGCCTCTTCATTCGAGAGATTTCCCGTCAAAATTGACGTGTTTAAATCGATATATATGCGAGAGAAATGTTTAACATTGAGTGAAAACAAATAAAATAAACATGTTTTATGACAGCTTGTGATGGAGTTTCGGCTTCGATGCGTCTTCTATAAGCGGTTGCATTTACTGCACGAATCCTGTCCAGAGATTCCTGGCTTTTCCTCGCTAACCATCTTGCTTTCCTTTGTCATCCGCCGTGTTTTTGCAATGGGTTCTTCATCGGTATTCATCGTAAAGAATATAGTAAACTAATTCATGATTGTAAAGTATTAAATTATAAAAAATATATACAAAATATATACATAATTCAATAACCATAAAATTCTCAGCTTGTCGAAAGTTAAAATTTCAGAAGAATTCTTTTTCGAAATTCTAATCGAAACAAAGCACTTCTCTGCTTTTCAAACGTTGCCAAAAAATATTATCGAATTATATCATCACGATTGCAATAAATAATCTGATGAATCGCGGCGTCCAAACTACATCACGCGCATGATATACCACTGACGTGATTTACTACTTTCTATTGAAAAACGGAAATTAATTTGAAATATAGGATTAATATAATTTAAAATTTCTCTTGAACTCTTGATCATAGCCAGATACATTTCATATCAATCGATAGCAAAATATATTTCACTATTTTAGAGCTATTAAATTTGAAATCAGAACAATTTCTTTTTTAAATTTAAAATTATTGAAATTTAGGTGCTCTAACAATGAAATAATGCTTAATGTCTCTCAGTGCTATGGCACGAATTTTATTGTTGGTGACGTCATAGCGTTACCGGATTAGTAAGAGACAGATCTGGGCATAAATCTAATATTAGTAATCATTTTGTGAATCAATACATGGTGAAGAATATAACTATACACTTCTTTCGTGATTCTAATACTAAATGAGATGTGTGTGTGTGTGTCTCTCTCTCTCTCTCTCTCTCTGTGTGTGTTTTAATCCAGTAAAATGGAAGCGTGAACTTTTGACATGGTCAACTTATTACTCAAGATTCTTTTAAATACTATAGCAGAGGTTCCCAACCTGTGGTACGCGTACCCCTGGAGGTACGCGAAATCGAATTTGTTAATGGTGGAAACAGGAAAGCATAAAGTATTAAAAAAGTAAGAGAAATTTGTTTCTCCAAGTGAATATTTGCTATTTAATAACTATACCACTTGAATGGTTCATTATTATGAAGTGTAAATTTAGCTCTCCTTAATAAGTTAAAACGAAATAATTACACTACTGGTTTCATTTGCTTTGGTGTTGAAGTAATACTATCGTAAAAATGGCATAAAATGTGAAATCAAAAATAAGTTCTACAAATGTTATTAATTTGAGCCATTTCACTTTTAAGCTAACTTAAGATAACCTTAACATTATTGATAAAAAAACTTCTTTGCGTAGACGGATGGTTGGGAGAGGGGGAGTTGGATATGATAGTAGGGGATACGCGAGGGAAAAAAGTTAGAGAACCCCTGTGTTATAGTAATAGTCTCTCATTCAATAACTTAGGCCTATAGTTTTAATTAGGGATTGCAATCCGGAAAACCGGATCCGGTAAATTAAAAAAAATACATGAAGTCAATTTCTTAAAAAAATACTCGCGTTGTTGCAAGAGTAGGTACTTAAATGCGTGGTGTGTACGAGTCGTTCGACGCTGACTCACCCGCTACACATATAGACATTGTTATTGTTCAATTGATAGATGAATTATGTTTATGTTGCATTTACGAGTACGAGAATGATTTAAGTAGATAATTAGACTTAGAAATGAATGGAGTAACGATCCATATTTCTGATTTTTCTTTATAATACGACTTTCTTCTTACATCATTATCGAATTATTACTAAACTAATATAGCAATTACAATTTAACTAGATACACTGTACTAAATTTTTTATTGTTGACCCATACGTAAATATTTATTAATTATAACAGTGTAAATAAAGTTGATTTCATAAGAAATTATCGCTTTTCTTATAAACTTTGTAATACACTCACTTTATCATCTTTTATACAGTTGATTTTGGAATGAAAAGGCAAAATAGTTTTGATGTGACGGATCTGGTCGGATTGATGAAAATCCGGCCGGATCCAACCGGATTGAAATTGGTGCCGGATTACAATCCCTAGTTTTAATTCTCACTGTGAATTTAATTTATAATTTTTCAGTGTGTTTTAAATTGTTATTCATACAAATCCAATTCCTTTATGGCTTCTAATCTTTTCAAAGTACCCAAATCGATTTATTCCGAAGGAACGTACTCAACGAACACCTCTTAAATACATGAGGTGTTGATTCGATACCTGCCCCACATTTATTGAGTCGAGTCCATTCCAAAAGATTAAGCGAGTTGAAAAAAAAATTCGTTGTTCTAATATTCTTAGATGAATAAGAACGCACTGTATTACGATGAATAATAAATACAAAGTCTAATATAAAGGAATAAATACAAAGAATCATTATTTTAATGGATTTATTGCTACTGAAGTTGCAGGATCAGTATTTCGCATCGCCTTTTGAAAAATACGAAGAAATTCCAAGAATTGTAAGGGAAAAAAAAAGAATGCAATTGTTCTTAGTGACCTTTGTTCTCATGAACATTACTCTGAAAATATATATATTATTTTCAGAAATGTATGCTTTATTTTTTCGCAAATGCGTGTTCGTTTAGAACTTTATTCTAAAAGGATTTTTTCTTCTTCATTCCAAGAAAAAAAAATTAAATATTTTCTCTCAATTTTTTTCCATTTTAGTTTTATATTCTGAAGATTGCAATAATTCAGTATGAAATGTAAAGCATTTCCTAATGACTTTGAACAAACTTTATTTTCAAGGGAGAAAGGTTAGATTGCATAGATACAGAACAAGGATATTGAATTAGAAACCAAATCAATTATCCTTTTCTGTTGTTGTTGCTTGTTTGCTTTCTTCTTTCTTTTTTCAGTTTGATGTACTGACAATTCTCGAATTCCGAAACGCTCCGTGCTTCTGCGCATGCCCCAGGCGGAGTCGATTTCTCCAAAATGGGGATGAAGCGAAACATGGAGGGGAGATGTTTATATTTTAATTAGCGTGATCTAACAAAGAACTCCTGAAATGCACTCATCTTACTCATCGCCTGTCACCCTTTTCAGGAGTAAGATCGCCTAAAAGTGCTAATCTTGGCATTTTGAAACAATCAGTACGTTTCGCACTCATTAACTTATTCTCGACGTTTTGTTAAACGATTCTGATTTCTCATTCTATATCTTTGCATGCTGCTTTTATTTCCCTGCTAAGGATCAATATTTCCGATATTTAAATGTCGTAACAAAAAATTGGTTATTTCTTTAATATTATGTAATAAAACTCTGCTTCATTACACATTCAATCACCGGGTTTAATTACAAAATTAATAAAAATAGTATAGTTGCTCTACATGTTTAAGATCCACCTTCAAAAACAAACCTCTCATTTTAAGAAAATATCAATCACACAAATGATTCGAATTGATTTATCTAGTAGATATTATAAGGCTTGACATATTCTCAAATAATTGGAATTAAAGACGCTCAAGCATCAGTATGGAGTCATTTCATTCTAAATTGATGCATGTAAAATGCGCCGCTCCTGTTTAATTTTGGAATCCACTGTATATCAGTGACAAAATGACTTGAAAGAAGATAACTTACTTGTCATCACAGCACAGCGTAAGACAACGAAATGTTAGATGCTAAATGACATACGCAGTTACATTTATCATGTGACTATGATGATATGATGTCACGTAAATCGACTCTGGTACGATAATCATCATAACAATGACTAAATTAATAGAAGTCGATTAAAAAGAAAAAACAAAGATTCTGTGAACTTCCAAACAGATGGTCACTACTACAAGGGACTTAAAAAATTTGATCGCCCTGGGCTAGAGTACTTTGGCGCCCCAACAGGACCAAAACTAAGAATTCGAGCATGTCGAAGGCCCAGCGAAAATACCTACCTAATAAAATAATTCACCAGGAAGAAAATTCACCCCTTCTCTGATTATTACTTTTGCACATTGGCGCCTTTTCAAAATAGGCCTACGCCATTCCTTCGAATATAAACAGCATTATTGTATTTAAAATAATCACACTATATATTTTCACAAATTGTAACACAACATATAATATTCTTTAATATAGAGCTCTACAGTGTGATTAAAGAACTAAATCTGATGCTATGATATTTGACCAACATCAACTTACCTGCTTTGTCACTGATAACGCAGGTAACTTTTATCATGCGCATAGTTTATGATTTTCTCACTGATTGTGTCTTTATATGAGTACTTTTATCATGCGCACAGTTTATGATTTTCTCACTGATTGTGTCTTTATACGAGTATTTTTTAAACTGATAAGGAGGTTTGTATAGCATTACAAAATTGATAGATGTCTGGTTACAAGCACGGACCATATTTTTTTACTTTTGACCTATTTAAAATTATAATTAAATAAATTTTTGGTTCAAAATTAAAATAGAATCAGTATAATAAATTTTTAGGTGCGCCAGGGCTACAGCCCAATTAGTCCAATGGATAAGACAGCCCTGACTACTACCACTTATTCACATATTATTCTTTTTATTAGCTCAATTAGGTTTCAAATCACTCAAAGACATGAACTATCCGTTATAATATCATCATAACAATGACCAAATTAATTGAAGTCAGTTGAAGAGGAAGAAAAGATTCTGCCAACTTCCCACAGAGGGTCACCACCACTTACCCATAATATTACTCTTATCATTATCACAGATATGTTTCAAATCGGTCGAAGACATGAGCTATCACACCCCCTGCTCCATATCTCCAGCTGCGGAAATGGCTGTTTTCGAGTCAGGTCATAAAAGGGCGGCCCACAATCGAGAGTTATAAAAGGGACCTTGGTAGTCCCCTGGCCTCTAAATTATACGGGTGGTTAGAGGCATTGATAAAGGGAGGTGTGTGAGGTGGGGCGCAATATTGAAGGAATCGGTAAAAGAAAGGAGAAGGGGGGAGTTATGCCATTTTCAGCATTGGCCATGCATGGCAAAATCCAGATGTTAAAAGTGCGATTTCGGTCCGGCCATCCAGCGCGCCCTGTGGCTTTTACACGCCACATTTGAGGCGAGCAATAGAGGCATTGTGGAACTCGGTAGCGGTCACAGCAACATGATTATCTGCGATTAGCATTTCATTTCCATGTAAAATAGGAATAATGTGCATCCGTTTTTGTGAGACGCGAACATTCATGTAGCTGTCGAGAGCAGAGATTCGCCACGGAAGTGAACTTGACGTTCGATTGACTAGGGTTGGAGGAAGTCTCTTCTCAACGAATCATACGACACCTGTACCGTTGCAGGCTCTTGACTTCCAGACAAAAGCGAGGATTTTTTGTTACATGAAAATATAGGAATAACAAGTAATATAAAAAAAAATTTAAAGTCAATTCCTACTGAGGTGATTCGAGATATAATGAAAAATGTAATGCGCATGCGCAAAGATATGGCTAAAATATGGGGGTGCTTCGATGATCCCATGGGCCATTTATATACCCAAGAACCAAGTCTGTATTGTTAATAGTTTTCGAGAGAAAATGAAAAACGTACTGCGCATGCGTCATGCAAATGACAGACAAGAAAGCGAATTAATATTGCATTGTCATCTAGTTCTGAGCTATGTTTCAAGTCTCCAGCTCATCGGGAAGTTAGTTTAAAATCGATTGCAAAATTTGAACAAGATATATATAGGGAGAGTGTGAACTAATAGTAGGAATTGAAAAAGTGACTGCCCATACGTTATTAATGGTTAAAGAAAAATCTCAATTAATATTTCTATGAACCGTAAACCTCGCGTCCCCCACGAAAAAAAAAAAAAATCTGAGATCCCTTCTTCATCGCAGTCTTTAAAGGTTTGTCGAACGTTGTCATTCATTTTGAAGACAACATTGTTTCCAGGATAACAGATATCACGATTTGTCTCTCGAGGAGGTACTTTTTTAGACCCCATAAATACACTATCTTACAAAGTTATATTTGCAATCTTAAATCAATCAACGTATACTATTGAACACCTATATTATG
This sequence comes from Araneus ventricosus, assembly GCA_013235015.1. NCBI lineage: Eukaryota > Metazoa > Arthropoda > Arachnida > Araneae > Araneidae > Araneus > Araneus ventricosus. The sequence goes on along the minus strand of BGPR01001167.1, from coordinate 268,732 downwards.
CACAAATTTTACTCCCTATATTTACAAAAAAATACATTAACTTAATAAAGTTACCTAAAAAATGTACTGGAACAAAGGTGTACTAAATTTTACACACCTGAGGGGAAGATAGTCATAAAATTTTTATAGCAAGAACCGTTAGGCTAGAATAGTGAGAAAAAAATATATACTTTCAAAAAAAGAGAAATACACTATTAGAGGGAACTAAACAGGAAAAAGACTCTCAACATGGAAAAAAATATACTTTCGACAAAAGAGAAATACACTATTAGAGGGACTAAACAAGAAAAAGACTCTCAACATGGGGGCAAAAAACATGCTTTCAGAAAAAGAGAAATACACTATTAGAGGAAACTAAACAGGAAAAAGACTCTCAACATGGGAGGGGGGAATACTTTCAAAAGGGAGAAATACACTATTGCAGGAAACTAAACAGGAAAAAAAACTCTCAACATGAGGGAAAAAAACATACTTTCCAAAAAAAAGGGGAATACACTATTAGAGGGAACTAAACAGGAAAAAGACTCTCAACATGGGAAGAAAACATACTTTCAAGAAAAGAGAAATATACTATTAGAGGGAACTAAACAAGGAAAAGACTCTCAACATAGGAAAAAAACATACTTTCAGAAAAAGAGAAATACACTATTAGAGGGAACTAAACAAGAAAAAGGCTCTTAACATGGGAAAAAAACATACTTTCGAAAAAAGAGGAATACACTATTAGAGGGAACTAAACAAGAAAAAGACTCTCAACATCGGGGGGAAAAACATGCTTTCAGAAAAAGAGAAATACACTATTAGAGGGAACTAAACAAGAAAAAGACTCTCAACATGGGAAAAAAACATACTTTCAAAAAAAGAGAAATACACTATTAGAGGGAACTAAACAGGAAAAAGACTCTCAACATGAATTATGAGCTTATTTCTATCTTTTTTCAATGCGAATTATTTACACAAATCTTTTTTTTTATTCAGTATTAACAAATAAACTATTAAATGTCTGTTTTTAACAGTATTAATAAAATTACAATTAAATGTCTGCTTTTATCGGTATTAACAAATTTACAACTAATTTTCTGCTTTTGTCAGATTTAACAAAATTACAATTAAATGCTTGCTTTTATCAGTATTAACAAATTTACAATTATATGTTTGCTTTTATCAGCATTAACAAAATTACAATTAAATATCTACTTTTATCAGCATTAACAAAATTAAAATTAAATGTCTGCTGTTATTAGTTTTATGGATGCTTGATTATGTAAAGGTATGCATCCATAATATTCATGAAATTAGAGCAACAACTTTAGGTATAAAAATTAACAACCTTTATTAAAACATTAAGAAAGTGCCAGTTAGATATTAATGGAACACAAAACAGATGAAATTCAGTTAGCCGGCGCATGAACATCTAGTCCGCTGCCTCGTGCATCGCTCGTGTATTGCGCAGCTAAATAAGTAGTTTCAAGAGTGACGTCATCGGAAGGAATTCAGGATCGCCACAGTTGGTGACCCGGACGTGATCATTACTAGTGATACATCGTGAGGACTAGCCACAGTTTTAACAAAATTACGATTAAATTTCTCACCAATATCGAAATGATTCAAATGTTTTAATGGTGTTAACATTGAAATCATTAAGACGGCCACCATCGTGAAACGGCATCAAAAAATAAATACTCACACATATATATCCCTTTTTTTTATGACCTCAATGAGCCTTCATGCCAAATTCGAAGAAAATCGAAAGACGCGTTTGACCGTGATTGCGTCACAAACAAATTTACCGACAGACTTGACACAGCAGCCGACAGACAAGACAGCACTCTTGAATGGTGGAGTTAAAACGTAGACCTCGTTTCTTCGGTCTCAACAATTTATAACAATTACTTGATAATTAGAAATTCCTGATGTGTAGTATAATCTGCATACTAGTAGTTCTGTGAGCATTGGATTTCGCGTCCCCCGGAAAAAGAAAATCCAAGACCTCATCGCAGTCTTTAAAAGTTTATCCAAACCGTAAATCATTTTGAAGACAATATTGTTTTCAGGGACACCAAGGGACGGCTCGTGCATAGGGACTGCGGTACTGCAGCACCCCCAACTTTTCCATTGTGTAAATTTATTTTATTTCGCATTTAATATTTAAATTTATCAACAATCTAACGGAATTTTACATGAAACGATTTCGATCTTCAAATAAGCCGCTAGGAAAAACTGAGGCAGAAAACAAAGTTCCCTATCTTAATTTTTCTCTGCCCGAAGATGATGCGCAAAGGAGAAAGTAACTTAAAGTAAAAGAGAACTGAGGATCGTTCCAGCGCCGAATTCCGTCTGCGCGCATGCGTAGTTACAGAGCCCAGGCTTTTTTCTCGAGAATGAAGAAGGGGAGGCAACCATTGACGATGCATCTAGGGTCGTGAGCTTCCATATGAAATAAAAATTGGCGAAATCGATTCAGTGGTTGGGGGGACTCACTCAAGAGTTTTCCCCTAGGGAATGTACAGTGAAGTAATGTTTTTCCGATTTCTCTTGAAAATGGAGGATGATGAGGGATAGGCGATCTTTGATGACATATCTAGGGGTCGTAAGCTTTGATATGAAATAAAAATTGTCGAAATCGGTCCAGTGGTTGGGGCTGAGGATTGGTCCTTTGGTTTTGCAAATTATTTTAAATATATAGACTAGCCGCCTTCAGCGACCGAACTCTTCGCCCGTAATATTAATAGCTAGTAGCTTGCAACTTGTTGAAATGAATTGGAAAATTGGTGGTTGTAAAGGCTGAGAGACTCTGCCAAAGTTTTATTTTGCGATATATTTCGAAAATGGAAGATGGTGGGTGGCAGGAAACCATTGATGACATATCTAGACGTCATTTGCACTCGCATCTGGGGAGTTTGGTTACGGGTTGGTTGAGCGAACTCCTCTCCCGCCGAGTGTTAACTTTATACCTAATTCATAACGTTTTTAATTGAACAACGAAAAAAAGAACTCTATACAAAGCACTAACAGAATTCTGCAACACTATATAGAAGTTTACCAAACGATTTACAATTTATATTTTGGAACAACTATTGATGGATTTATCATAATTTTCATTATGGAAAAGTAACTTCTTTTATTACACCAAAACGTTCCTTTCTAATACTTCAGTATTTGAGAGCATAATTGAAGCATTTATATAATAAATGATATTTACTTTTAGTGAAAATCAGCTTTCGGTGGTTTCTAAAAATTATTTAGCCCAGCTGATAATACTCTAATTCAAAACCTTTCAGACGATAAAATAGGATTTTATGTATTATAATATTTCGTAAAGAAAGGTTTTTAACATTAAATATATTAAACACTAGCAGTAAGACAACGGCGTTGCCATTGGAATTCAATAAAATGAAAAAGAAAAGAAAAAAAAGGCCCACAATGATTATTATACAGCAAGCAAAATATACAATCGAATCCCGAAAATAATAATCGAAGTCATTCAATTGAAGGTTATGACGTCACCTGCGCTCTGCCCCGTTAGCCAATGAAATTGCCAGCACCGTTCCGAAGAAGTGTCGCGGGAGGAAGCTCGCTACAGGAAAAATATCGTTCAAAACTCATCAGGGAAAAATTAATTTTAAAAAACGGGAAAAAATATTTTAATCATTCTTGTTTTAAATCCGACAGAACTGTTCTAGTTATAAGCTAAAAAAATTGAAAATAATTGTTATTAGAACGTCAGATGCAGCAAATTTAAAAACAAAAATAAAATTTCGATATATAAAATTTTTTTTTAATTTCTCAAAATTCAGTAAATTACGTTTGAAGCTCAAAATGAACTTCATTAGCACGAAAATTGTTTGTTCTATCGGTTGATTGTTTTTCAGCGATCATTAGAAAAGATACTACAGCCATAAACGTCCCAAAAATGACCCAAAACAACACAAAACACTAACTAAAAAATTTTCTATATAAAATTTTAAAATTCCGGCTTCGAGGTTCATTGAGTCACCATTAAGACAACCTGTGTGCCAAATTTCAAGGCTGTAAGTGCAATAGATTCGTCTGGATTCGCACGCACACACACAAACATTGCCTTTTATAAGTATAGATGAAAGTACATTAATCCTGAGGAACGTAGGGTATATCAGCTAGTTCAAATGAACTCTGATCTAAACCTACGTTCTAAAATTCGTTAATAAAAAGATAGTTAAAAAATGAATTTTAAAAAGATGGTGAAGTACGAACTCAGAATGGCAGTTACATGTTCTCAAAACAAATACCTTTCTTCTAGAATCTTGGGTACAGAATTGATGCAAGGGAGGGGGTTAAACAACAGAAGTTTTATACCCTCGACTTTTTTTAAAAACCGATTGTGAGTGTGGTTTGGACCAGGGAATAGTTAGTAGGGATGGGAAAAACCTACCGGTTTAAACCGAAAACCGTTTTTTTTTTTCTTTCTTTTTCGGTTAACCGTTTTTTTTTTTTTTTAAATCCAAAAACTGGGTCGGAAGATAGGCTCGATTTTAGGTTCGACTACACTAAAATTTATCAAGTTATAAAGTTTTGAATTTCATCATCTTAGGTCGATCACCGACAACCGCTTCCTCGAGGCGTCTGTTGGTTGGTGGATTACAGAAAGAGTCTTTATGAACAGATAAATATTGGCCAATGGATCCATTTCCTGCAAAAACTATACTAATAAAAATTTTTGTCTGCAAACGGCGTCTGTTTTTTGTTGCCAAACATATTTATCTTTAATCGGGAGTTCTGCGACTTCCAAAAGATTAGTATCTACGTTGAATGATGTTATTTCCAATCAGAGGCGTCAACTCACGGATCAGCACATTTCTGAAAGAGTCTTTATCAGCAGATTAGATGATAAAAAGTGGCCAATGAATTAATTTCTTGCGAAAACAATGTTAATAAAAACTTTTGTCTATAATACTTACTTATTGTCATAATTACTCAATTATTATTAGATATCATATTAATCACTTATTTACAATCATTACTTATTACATTAATTTCTTATTGTATTGATCTTTACTTATTGTACATTATTATTACTAAAAAATTTTGTCTGCAAAAGTTCGTTTTAAAAACCGGAGGTAAAAAAAATGGCTGTTTTTTGCAATAACCGCCATCCCTAATCCAAAGTATGTTTGTGTACAGTAGCTCTCAGCTCAAAAGTCTGCCCTGTAGAAAGTCAACAGACAGATACACACATATTTGCTTTTAATATTTATAGAGATCGCCATTTTGATCCGTTTGCCTTCTTTAAAAACAGCTTCACATAGATTAACAATAAAGAAGAAATATATCTGCATTTCATTGCCGATTAACTTCATTTACAACCGTGAAATACTTTAAATATAATTCAACATAAAACAGACCAACTATATTATAGCCACATATTAATCAAGATAAACACAAATGTTGAAAGCGAAAATAAACCCCCGTATCTTGAACACAGAACTGAACAAAAGCAATTCATGGTGAGTATTGCTTTTGTTCTTGAAACAGAAAATAGTAATTAATGTTAAGCAATACTTGAATTCATTCGGTTTCAGACAGACATTCTCGTTTCAGAAAACAGTCCTATTATGCGAACTCTATTGACAACTTTCACTCCATTGAAGATGGGCAGAAAAATGTTTTATTCATTTCTGAAAACTTTTTTTTCTACCACTTTAGTTTTTTCATAATTGCACCAAGTGAACAGTTTCTAAACTCATTTATAGCAGCATCAATACAACATAATTGTTTGATTGACAGCATACTTTCCCAATACATTTACAAGATATTTTAGAAGAGTAAAAAGATTTATTCTACATGTAAAATTCTAAAACAAGATTGAAATTCACAAAACTGTGAAAAAATTTATAAATGACAGGTATGTGAGGTTAACTACATATAATTAATGTACTTCAGTTATACTAATTTTTGAAAGAATTATTTTTCCAAGTTGTTTCTATGTTGTAAAACATTTCAACGTTATAGGAAACACCAAGAAGGTGAGAGTCGGAGTAGAGGCTAGGTGTGAATGCATTAAAATGAAGACTAAAGGTTACATACAATGTACGACATAAAATCATATTTTTTTAAAGATCAAAATAAGTGTCACTCTCGTGCTATCTGGTGAGTGCAAATATTAAACAACTTTTTTAAGTAAAATCAAAGATATCATTTTTTTAAAATTACTAGACCAGAAAATAAAAAATAATAATTAACACTTTTTTTATTATGGTTTTTATTTCAAACAAACAACTTCAATACATTTTGAATTTTACATAACAGGGAATATACAATAATCAGCCTTCGAAATACTGTGCATAAAATTTTAATACCAATCAAATAATTTGAAGTTTCAGATTAACATTACACTACTTGCAATTTCAAATATGCTTTGAGAAACAAATTCGCATGATCGCTTTACAATACGATATCCGCATAATTTACTTTTATTCCACTCGAATCAACCAATCTACATACATTTGTAGACAAGGATTAGTAATTCAATTTTTCAAAAATTTTATCAAATAACAGAAGCTTAATACAACCATTTATTCAAAATTACCACTAGCCGTTTCAAAATGCAATAAGGAAAATAAGTATCGTAATAATAATCAAAGCATAACAAAAATGCAAACACAATAACAGCAATAAAAAAAAGTACATTTTCCCAGATTTTCTCTAAATAATTTTGTAACATAATATATTCACGATATTATTCAGAATAAGCAAACATGGTATACAGAGCAAAGAAATAATTTTGTTTCAGATAAAGAAATGATCAATAATACTTAATTCATTACTTCAAAAGACAAATGTTTCTTAAATTATAGAAAAAAACATTAACAGTAAATATTTATAAAAGTTTATAACTGTTCTCAAAGCAAAAATTTAGCGAAAGGATAAAAAACCTTTGATAAATATTTATAAAGATGCACATGTAATAATCAAACAAAATGGTAGCACATAAAATGGAACAAAGTAACATAATTGTAGGAAAGTGCATTAAAACCATCTTTCACAGTAAAAAATATATCTGGTGGTTAACGGTTGGTTATTCAAATTTATAAAACTCAAAAGAAACACCAAACACAGCATAAATAAATAAGTTAAAGAAGTAAAAATTATTCTTTTAACACACCAGTTTCTTTTGTATAATAATTTAATATATGCTAACATTTAATGAAGATTTGGTTTCAAAACCAATTAAGCAATAAAATAATTTAAAAATATGAAACTTAAATAAATTAGCATCTTTAGTTATGCATGCATACAAGAGTATTGACAATAAAATAAGAACCAAGCCAATAAAAGCAAAAGTTTTTGGAGCACAAAAAGAAATGGCTCAGATTAGCATTTATTTAATCTATTAATTAATAACTATACACAAAAGTTTTTGCCTGTAGTTGAATATAGAAAAGCAGGCATTTAGTAGTTATTTTTAAAAATTTCTTCTCACAAATATATTTTTTTCTGATAGAAACAATATGCATCAAAAGAAGTACAATATAAATAACTCTAAAAATAGCAACTATAGAGAAAATGATTCACACAATATTTCAAACAAGTGCAGTTTTGTTTCACTTCTGATAAATATATATGCAAATATGTGAAAAGGTCTTCCATGCTTTGTGATTCCAAAATACTGAATGCCAAGAAAAACATACTAAATAAATCTGTTTCAAGTTAATTTTGTGGAAAGAAACCAAAAAAAAAAACACCATAAGATCATGTCATTTATCTAATTGAGAAAAATCTATTTATAAGCCTTAGATGCTTTTAATGGAATTTATTCTAAGTTTTCAAAATAATTATTCATTTCAAGATAAGTTAACTTAAGTATATGAAATTATGCAAGATTTATTTATTTATCATCTTAATGGAAAATTTTGCCTTTATTTTTAATACATTTATGCTAAAAAAACAATTTTTTTCTGATTTTATGCTGATAAGTTTCTTATTCATAATGTAAAGAACATATAAAAACATATTGTAGAAGAATGAAAAATTATAAAGGCTGTCCATGATTGTCTCTAAAGATCAAATTTATTATTTGGGTCAGACACATACTGATTTCAATACATTATTTTATTGAAAGAAATCGGAAAATAAATGTGGATGGAAAATTATTTCAATGCAAATGCTATTTTAGATTCAATAATTCCAAGATAAGTTCAAACTTTTCAAAACGTTACAGGAGCAAAGGTGAGATTTAATGATTACATGCCATTAAATAAAAATGAAAATTACTCATAAAATGTTATTCAAATGATAGAAATTCATTTTTATGGTAATGAGAGATTTAAAAGGAAACTTAACCATATCTAAAAATTTTCCAAAATTATCTAAACTCATAGAACATGTATTGCTAAATATTACTGCTTTGAATTTTATACTTTATAAAACAGATCATAAATATAGAAAGTTTTTATATTAAATAATTTTGCAAATCAATAAAAATCCTAATTTCAAAAAAAAAAAGAAATTGAATTTGAATAGGCTTAATATAATTCATGCTGCATGTTATTTAGAGCTCAACTTTTCATTTTTTAGAATATATGCATTAGCTTATTTGAAGCAAGAAGTACACTAAAGAAAACAGAAATGAAACAATTCAGTTCATTCAAAAACTACTAAAATGAGTTACAACTTTGGTTTATTGTAGATAGGCATTTCATTATTAGTAGAGGCTGCAGCCATTGATGCAATAAGCCCCAGAATACTATTTGGTTCTATGGCTAAAAAAGAAAATATCAAAATAAATATAAGAATCAATAAATATATTACTTACTAATTCAGCTATTTATAATAATTCAGAGATATGAAATCACTATATATTCTATTCTTTTTCAGAATGTCTAACAAGATTCATGCAATTATCCTAACAATAATTTGAGTTACAAAACTGTCAGAATAAACCATCAGTGATAATTATAAATGTTTATTTAAAATTTGTATGCAAAGTTTTCTGTTTTATTAAGGAATTGACAAATTATGTTGTTTACAAATTTGAAACGCAAGTCTTTAACCTATGAATTCTCTAATTTTTTATTAAATTTCCAACAAGTTACAACACATCTCTCCAAACGTTCTAAATAAAATAAATAAAAACTAAAAGCAATATATCAACAGATCAGCTTAAAAGGAGGGAATGATAACAACAAAGTGTATTTGAGCTTTAAAAAATATAGAAAAATGTCTGAAATCAGAATCTTAAGATTTAAAATACCATGTTTTGAGGGGAAATATAAACATTCATTTTACACTGTAAAAGACAAGCTTTAGAAGTCAAAAATAGTCTCCCAATTTTGCAAACTAGCATTTTTTCAAGAAATCTTATGTAATTTAAGTGAAAAAAAATCGGGAAGTCTTTCTTCAACTCAAAATTCCTTAAGAATTCTACCAGACTGAAGGAATATATTTACTTTTCATATCTTTTTAATGTTATTTTAAGTGCAATATTTTATATTTAATGATTCATTATGTTTGTTTATTGATAGGGTAGTGTTACTTCATCCAGATTCTGTTTATTTCTTAGGGCTTTTGCAATATTTAATGACTCATTTTCTATTAGTATATTTGAACTTAATTATATGTGATAATTCTAATAGGGTGAGATAATTTTTGGATTTTCATTTCTGACTATAGATAAGGTAGCTTTATTTCATTTTAATTTTTAAGGACATTGCAATTCTTATATTTGATTTTGTATATTACTATATTTCGTAATATTATTTACTATATACAGTAAAAGCTAAACTAACCGGCATGCTTGGTAAACGCCGATTTCCGGATACCTGAAAAGTCCGGATAGTTGAGTGCGATGAGAAAAATGGGGGTAGATTGTAGCCTTTTTTTTTTTACCGATTCGATTCCGTAATCTTTTTTTGGTTGTCAATTTTGTTTTTAGGTCTTGTAACGGCAAAAGGTGAGGGACTTTTTTTTCTTTGGTTCTCACTTTTGCTTTTGAACCCATCCCCCCATAAAACAAGTTTGCGCACATCACTGTACTGTATATTGCTTTTTTTTTCCTTCTACGCCCCTCCGTGCGGAGCAGACGTTGCATTCCAGAAATAAATTGCCCGTGTCAATGGAATGGCGCACTAAATCTTGGCACTCGGATGTAAAATTTTTAGAAAAACCCATGTTCTAATTTTTCCGGTTACTTGAGCTTTCCGGATACTTGAATGCCAGATAATCAAGAATTTACTGTATATATATATATATATGACCCTATATTAAAATTTGTGAGTTTTGATGGAAAAAAAAATCGAAATGTAGAACTGTTCAATGGTAATAAAATTTACTTACGAGTATTAGGATCCAACAATGATGAAGTAGCGCTATCAAGATCATCGAAGTTACAAGCATCCATTGCTGGAGAACTCGACATAAAGTTACCAACATCCCCCTGACCTCGCTCACCAAAGCAGTAAGGCATTTGCATTTGAGATTTCAAGCATTTGGTAGCAGGAACAGTTTTAGGCGATGAACAAAATCCTAAATTGGAAATATTGGCTGCAAGATGGAAAAATATCATATGCATTGTGTTAGGATATAAAATTCTAAATCATAAGTTCTTATATAACCCTATTCCTAAAAAAATAAAACAAAATAAGAAGGAGAGCCATATGCATTCATTTCCCTTTAAAACCACATAGTTTAATCTTAAGAACAATTAGTGTCCAATCAAGTGAAAAAGGTATTAAAATGACCCAAATGGAAAACAATTTTATGGATACAACTATAAAATGCAAAGCAAATAACTACAAAAATAATTAGAATCAAACTGGAGATATAAACACTTGTGATATAGATTTTGATATTGTTACAAAAAAAAAAGGAATAACAATTTTTCTAACTCGTAAACAGTGTAAGCATTAGATTAACATCCTTATTTCATTGCATATCAAGCAATGGTACTCAAACGTAAGGGGAGGGATAACAATAATTTAGCTTAGCATAACCTACAGCCATAAAGATGCATAATGGCTCCATTAAAATAGCAATGCATTAGATATCACAACCTTAAATTTATTATTTTCTGAAAACACTATGGTCGTTCCATGAAGTTATTTTTTCTCAAACAACCAATGAAAACTGATAAAATTGTAATGAGTCATATCTCCATTATGTCTATGCACACAGGTTGGGAAAAAAACATTTTACATGGTTTACATGTTACATTAGTGGGTAAAATGCAATAAGCAAGAAAAATTTAGTTAAAGTTTTGTCATTTTCATAACAATTTTGCCAATTCCATGTAAAAAAGCAGGTCTTCAATGTATAAACACCGTCGAAATTCTCAAATCAATATTGTTGGATCACTAACCTCTTTTCTTCCCAACCTGTCACATATTATGTAGGTAGTTAAAGTGCATTAACTACAATTAATATTGAGAGTGATACACTGAAATTTGAAAAGAGATCCATCAATGGGTGGCCTGTAGGTTTAAAATGTGTTCATTAATATATATAAAAAGCTAGAGATTGAAGTAACGCTGTCACATGGTTTGGCTACGTAGCAAACAGACTCAGACGAACCGTCTACGTCTATAAATAAACGCACCCCTTTGCTCTGCTTCATTACGAACCGCGCAAATTCGATTTCTGTTAAGGTGTCAAAGAACTCACACAGTTTTTTATTTTATTTATGCTGGATTGGAATAAATTTTAATAAAATGACTTCATCCTTTTCATTTCTTATATTTATGAAATCGAAAGTTCGTGGCAATTGATTCATGGCATTTTTTATATATAAATTGAGCTGCGTTTACAGTTTTATTTCTTTTATATTATTTTCTTTCAATATTTATTTATTTTGTATTTGGTAATACATTTTTCTCTGTTAGTGGATTTTGCCTTATTTTTACTCATACGCAACGAAAGTAATTGTTAAAAATAAGGTTATTTCAGGGTGCGTACTCAAATTTGTAGAAAAAAAAGTAAGCACTTTTATAAGCACCTTAAGGGGAAAAGTAAGGACTCACAAAATCTTTAATGCCGTTGATCATATTTTTTTCTTCTTTTAACTAAACAGGATTTAAGTAATAAAATATACAGGAGAGAAATTTAGTACCTATCCTACTGTCATGACTAGAATATATTCTCATTAACTTGTTCCAGGAAAACATTTCTACATGCAGAAAAATAAACTGAAAATACTTACGCAACAAGATTTTGAGGTACAAAATTAGAATGCTAAATCATTAATTTCAATTTCTTTTATACATAAAATAGTTCTTGCTCGGAAAATTCATTATCATCTTCTTAAAAATTATGAGTTTTTAAGCACCATGATAAAAAATAGGCACTTTATACAAACTTTTAAGGGCCTTCTAAAATGAAAATAAAAAGTAAGCAGTTTTTAAGCACTTTTCATGACCGTACGCACCCTGTTATTAAATGAAGGTTAGTGTCCATTGATTCGTCAGTTCTGTTTTTCATGTTTTTTAAAATTTCTTAAGCACTCTGCCAATGTAAATGATATTGTCCATTATAACTTTCATTAGTAAATCTGTGAAAATGTTATATGAAATATGTTTGGAGGGCTAAAAGACTGTCTTAGATGGGCACAAATCTTCTAGTTATGTATAATAAAGCATGTTTATAGTATCTGAATATGCAGATTTCTCTATAATTCAAGGACAGAATGACACATGAAATAACTTAACTGAAGGTTGATTCCTTTCAATTTACTTTTTAGCAGTGCAATTTCTATAGTCCAGTGCTCATAAAAATATACATAAAATGATATGGTATGCATATGTAATGACAACTTTAAAATATCAAAACGTAATATACGATATGAAGTTTGCTTTAATTTAGTTATTAAATGATAACCTGTACAGCCAAATTTAGAAATGCTATAATAGTTGTTGCATCAAACAAGTAATATTTTCTGTTTGAGCCCCCAACTGAAATTACTATCTGTGAACTGAACAGAAATATTAATATGTTCTGTTTTTCAACAATGCCAAAGTTTTCTTTTACAAACCATCCAAATCTAAATATTCTTAAGCACAGAGACCGAAACCTTTTGCACTTAATTCCTTAGATACAATCAAAAGCAGGAGTTCAAACTCACAAAATTATAAACACATTCTCCTAAAAATTAATATTTAATTTTACTTTTAATATTGTTTTAACATGAATGTCAAGAAAATTTATTAGAAATCAATTTAGAAATCCAAAGAATATTAGAAATACATTCTATTAATATAAATGTTAAACTGGAACATTTTATCCTAGATAGTCCTAACACAATAGTTATCTTTGTCAGTCCTTATAACAGTTATCATAGTCCTAACATTTTATCTAGATTCAGTTCTAACTTATGATGCTTATGATGTTAGATCCAGTTCTAACTTATGAAGTTAGAACTGGATCTACATGAAGATTATTTAAACTGTTATAAATCACATACAGAAAACACAGAAAAATTTAGAATAACAGCACAATGTTTAGCAGTATTAAAAAAATTTCTTAATAAGAATGAATTCAAAAATATTAAAGTAAAAAAAAACAACAGCAAACCTGTTTTTGTTAAACCCAAACTGCTATTGGCAGAGGGTATATTCTTGCAAAAGTTAGTATACGAATTAGAGTTGTTCACAGAAGGTGGTGGTGATACAACAGGACCATCAATATCTAAAAAAGAAATCAAAAGTTAGAACTGGATTTATATGAATCAGATAATCAAGTTAATTAAAAGCAATTTTTCACAAATAACAGTTTTACAGTAAAATATTACAGTATTAGAAATTCTATTCATTTAAAGATGAGCTATTTTATTACATTTGTTTTATGCAAGAACAAAAATGGATAATATTTCTAGTAAAAAGTAAATGTATCAATAAACGTCAGCCAAAATTAAAACATTTAACATTCATACAAAATTAAAAGTGATATTACATCATACAAAATTGCACTTTTAAAATTATTTCCAAGGATTTTTATTTTAAGGAAATACAGTTCTGATATTAAAAAATTGGTTATTCATATATAAGAACAGTAGAATATCATTTTAAAACAGAATTACTTTTCATAATTGTATAATTATAACCAAATATTTAAAATACATAAATGTATTTTAATACAATATATATTAATAAAATATATTTTGCATAATTATAACCAAAAAACCTACAGTTTCATTCTGTTGCAAATTGGCAGCAAAGTGTGATTAACAGAAATAACAAACATGTATTTACAAAAATAAATAATCAGTATGCAATATATAATGAATAAAAAAAAAACTCTCTCTCTCTCTGTACTGATTACTCTGTACTATATGCTTGTCAATATAATATGAGCAATTCATATTTTACATGAAGATTCTTTAAACTGTAGCATTATTTGCAAAATATGAAATGTTTAGAATTTCACACATTTTCCAGGCATTTTGCAGAATGTCAGAAAGCATCAGAAAATTAAAAATTACAGTGGAATCTCCCTATAAAGAAATCGCTTGGTTCCAGTTGAAAAAATTCGCTATAGAGAAAATTTCGTTATACGGAGATTGGAGATTTAAGTAAATGTTACAATCCTCTTAGTGTGTGCGATAAGTTCAAAAATAATTAATTATGACTTTCAATTAAAAATGAAGTAATATTTATTATAAATTTGTTAAAATTATACTAATTTTTATTGTATAAACAAAATGCTCAAAAGAGTAGACAATTCACCAATTTAGAGAATAATATGTACTAGTACGGATAAACATAAAATGCGTATTGTCACATCCACCCCCACTCCACCCCGATTCATGGAATCTTGACCGGTAGAAATGTTGCTCCCTCTGTAGAAACCCAGGTCCCCACAACTGCATTACCCTTCACATAGCATTCTATTGTTATCTTTGGAATGAACAATGCAAGTGGTTCCAGAAACAGGCACGTGTGAGCGATTTGTTTGCACAGAAATCAGCAGCTTTCTTCAAAAATCGAAAAGATAAAGGTCTGAAAAAATTCGTTATAGGGAGACAACCACTTCGTTATATGGAGAATATTTTGAATGTTATTTAACATTCCGATTAAAAATTTCGTTATAGGGAGAAATTCGCTGTAGGGAGACTCTACTGTAATTCCAACAGTGATGTTTAAAATACAATTGTATAAAGGAAAGTAACGCAATTTTCAATACTTGCCTCAAGCAGAGAGAAAGAGCTCTTTCTGCAGGAAAACCTCACATCTTTCATTTTATATTCCTTACATTATGACAAGTATTTTCAATAAAAACCTTTTTCATCTTATGTCAAAAGAGCAGTTCTAACATTTTATGCTATAAAATAAACTTGTTTTGCCTAAAAACATCATTGCATTGAATAGAACATGTACTATTCACATTTATGATTGAAACATATCATAGCACTGTGACTACGACGATGAAGAACACGGTTTTTAACTTCATTTCATCGGCAATGATCTCATTAGGGACGTAACGAATATTCAGCCAATATTCGGTATTTGTCCCATTTGTGGAATATTCAGTCTGGATGAATACTAAACAGGTATTCGTCCTAATAAATTCAAGATAGTAATTTTTTTAAAATATGCTTTTAAATATTGCAGAATTACATGTCAGTACATTTATTTTCAAAAAATTCTCCTAACATTGATTCAACTTTATGTTGCATAAAATATAAGTATATTTAATAATGATACACAGTTATTGTAGAGCATGAAACTATGATGCAAGAACAATTATTTTTCAGCATTTTCCCAGGAAGAAGTCCATTCCATCTGGTTTCACATATATGAATAGCTCCAGAAGATAAATGTTCAATAAATACTGTGCTTGCAAGAGCTGAAAGATACTTTCATGCTAAATTTGCAAATCTTAAAACTTTGTCTGCACTTTTCTCCCACCATTTAAGTGGGCACTTCACCCTAGCTATTAGAAGCTTTTTATCAAAATAGGAATCACTTTTTAATAATTTTAATTTACCCACTGAATTTTCTTTCGAATTTCTCATCGTAATGTTCTGCAATTATGACTAATTTCTGTGAAATAATCTCAAACTGAAAAAGGTTTCTCATTTCTTATTACTGACATTAAAGTATCTAAAATGTTACTAAAATACTACATCAAGGTGCTAACATTTTTTTTTAAATATGCAAATAATAAAAAAAAATAAATTTTATTAATCTTTATTTATTAATTTGTTTTTGTCATTCAAAATTTGGGAAATATTTTATTTACAATCAAAAGTGAAATGTTTTTAAAAAGTGATTATTCACACCGAATCCAAATATTCAGTATTCTGCCCAATCACTAGTCATTACATCCCTAGATCTGATACTACCTAATATCTATTATCATTGATCTACCCGGTGCTCCTACTTATAACAAAAAAGAAGGAGAAAAGAATCTGATACAAGTTTAAACTGCCCCATTAATAATACAAATAACTTCAATGAAGGATATTATACAATAGCTTTTTATACTGTCTAAAAAATAAAAACAAATAGTACATATGGACAAAATGAATTTATTAATATCATTTACATTTGTGTTAAAATTTATTTTTGGGATGATCTCTCATTAACAATCTGGAGTTCTATGAAATTTCTATCACTTTATTTATATATTAGATTACAAGACAATAGTACCAATAACCTGTTAGCAATTGGGGGACTTGGGTATTGGAATGATACATAACCCTTTCTCCCTCCTCCATTCATTACAACGTTTACATGAAGTAAGTTATTTATTCAACATTTGGATTCTGTAGTAATTGCCATGAATGCAGTTTCTGATCTAATTTTCTTTTCATATTTTTCACCTATATTTCATCTTTACACACCTCCTTAAAAGAACTGTTAGTTTCATTATGAGTTTGTAATTAAAAACGGTCTTGTCACAACTAAATTATATTTTAATGCAATCTATATATTTGTGTAATAATGTTTTTATTAATCTAGAAACGTAAATGAGGGGAAGTTGACTTAAGAGGACATTTTTAAATATAAATTTGGTTTTAAAAACTTGTAAGTTTTTTTGAAATTTGTAAAAAAAAAAAAAAAAAAAATGTAGAAATTAAATTGAATTCTTCCTACCAGTAACATTAAGTTTCTTCAACACATAAGAAGCTGCACAGTATCGTGCTTCTTCAGGAGATTTGCAGACTTTATCACACATAAACTTTTGATGTTGAGAAGGAAATCCAGGAATAAGAACCTTCATGAAAAAAAAATCATTTTTTAAGGAAAATAAATATTTAAAACAACTTGGATAATGATATCAGTCTCAAGCAGTGATTTAAATATCAGATATAGAAAAAAAAATGTAATGACTTAAAATTTTAGTTAAATAGAAGACAAAATTTTCAAGCTTCTATAAAAAGTTGATCCCAACACATTAAAATAATTGTACAACATTCATTGAACACAAACATGTCAAATAATATATTAAATGCATAATCAGGATATTTTATTCTTTTCCATTAGCCAAGTAACAGTTTTCACCAAACATAAACATTAGCAGAAAATGTCATTTTTGTATCGGCAAAACTGCAAACCTTATGCTGCACAACATGATAAACTTCCACAGCATAGGGTTGCTGTACTTGGCGAGTGTCTTGGTTGTTGACGAACAGAACAAAACCAGTACTGGACATTTTAGCTTTAAAAACAGTAACTCTTAAGAATAAAAGTGATTTAAGACAGAGATAACCATAACAAACATATAGAGTTCATTTCTGGACTCAGCAACAGATGCCAATATAATAATTAACATAGAAAGAGAAAATGACAGCAACTTTATAATAATCTCCTTTTGTTCTTTGACTATGTGACCCTTTTCTGCATAAAGATTTTTTTTTTTGGCTGTATTATATTTGATGAATTAATTTACACACTATTGAAAATGTCTCAATGTTCTACAACTTATAAAGTGATATATAATGTTATGAATTTTCTGAAATTTATGCAATATATTTATATATATAATTGTTTGAAACATACATAAGATCCTACAAATCTAAAAACTGGCATGTGTCATCATACATTTATTTGTGGAATATTCAAGACACGAAGATGGCAAAGTTACATCTGCATTTTACACCATATATTACTCAGGTACTTAACAAACGAGTCCCCATTTTCAAACCAAATAAAAACAAATCTTCTTGGTTCTGCTGCTGGCAGTTTTATATTGCAAATAATAATATATTTCACACTCAATTTTCTTTTAATCAAAGTTATGAAAAGTTTTGAATTGAAAGAATTGCAATTTTATAAAAAATAAAGCATTTAAGTAAGCAACAAAACCAAAAGCCATTAGAACTTTAACTTTCTTACTGATATAAACACTGCAAGTGATGAAACACTAATATTTCACATTAATTTAAGACTTTAGAAATGCAAAATTTGAGCAATTTTTTTCCATTCTTTAAAGTATTCAAAACATTTTTTACTAACTGGCAGCCAAGCAAGCAAAAAGTAACTTATAAATATCTAGTAATGGAGACCTTAACAGCTCGATATTACAAGACCCCTTATGAGTCAAAATTCAAATTGAAACACGATGAAAAACAGGCCATCTCGTTAACATAAGTAACTAACTGAAATTTATATTTTCTCACTTCAATACATACATTTGATTTAATTACTTCAACTATTCAATGCATTTTTATTTTAATATATTCTTTTAAGCACCTGAAATAGCAAATATGTATTCGCCAATCAAAAATCAGTAAACAATACATACCCAACAAACAAAAAACAGCTCAGAAGGTTCAGATTCAATGCATGACATATGATACTCAGGTTCACCCCATCCATTTTCAAGGCAAATATAATTCAAAAGCTAAGATAAAAATGAGCATGTGACATTTATAGTTACATATTTCAGTTTTTAAAGAGTTATTAGCTTCTATATTATTTTTTCAATGATTAATAAATTTTCTTCCAAAAACGGTTGTACAACTAATTTGTTCATAATGCCTCAAACTTTGAACTTAAAATATGTGCCCTTAATAAATCGCAAGACTGAAATCATTAATTTGAATGCATAAAACAAACAAGACAAACAGGATATCCAAAATGTTTTTTCTATAATCACATAATTCCTTTTATTCATGTGCAACAATTTAACCTTTGAATAGTTACTGTTCAATATTAAATAAGTTTAGTGATGAATCATAAATCTGTGTTACATAGAAATTGCAAAAAGGTATAATTTTAATGAAATATTAAAAACACCATTCATACATATATAAATATGACAAGATAAATGCATGAAATTAAAAACATACGTAGGATGCATGAAAACAATAATTCAACATTTAAAATATATTTCAAAGCTTGTCTATTTTACAACAGGTGTGGAAAGAAAAAAGTACTATTACAAGATTTCCACTGTAATTATCATAGAATGTAAGCTCAAACTAAATCTGCATATCTCACAATTTTAAATTGTCATCCAAGCATCATATAACATATATAATTAAAGATTAATTAATTCAGGAAAACAATAGTTGAAGATAATTGAGATAATGGCAAAAGTTGCAGGGTATAAGCATTATGCCTAGTTAAAAATATTTCTAAATATGAACGAACTGTATTTAAAAATAATTGATATGCTTGTTAAAACATCAATATTTGATACCTCTGTCATAAAACTTGATTCAAAACGAAAGTTGCTTTCTTTTGAATTAAGACACACAGAAATACAATATGTAATATGGCAGCTCAACAATTTCTACAAACTATCAACATTAAAACCAGTAACAATTTCAAAAATATTTTCTTTATTTCCCAAATTTTTCTGTGTTACACAAACATCTCCATTTTCACTTTATGAATTCAAATTTAGAAAAATAAAGATGTCACTTAATTTCTGTCGTTTTAAAAAATATCTTTTTTTTTTTTTTTATGCTGACAAGAATAGCATATAAATTAAAAGCTGTGATATGCAAGGCAAAAGGTTGAATTTCTTGTCTAAAACAGATAATCAGTGGATTCAAAATTGCATGTAGTAAAAAGTGCCATAAGAAATCATTTAACTGCTATTAAATGAGTTAGAAAAGAATCTTTTCCAAGTTAATCAAATATTAGTCACTTTTAGCGATTTAAAGATAAATTTTTTCTTCACAAATTCTGTTAAAAATTTAGGAACTATGTAAAAGATGAGAACAGTATAAGAGGCGAGTATAATCATAGGATATTTATTAATAATCAATACATATCCTAAGAAAAGATTAAAACAGATAATTTCATACGTTATTATAAATTGCTAAAAATATCAATTAAAGGAGAAAAGTTTTAAATAGATCTTAATTATAACTTTCAAACTGTGATATTAAATTATTTTTACCAAGATGATAAAACTTATGTGTTAATCAAGTTGAACACAATAATGGCATAATGAAGCAATTTTTTTTTAAAGAACCAAGTCACTTAAATAATATCAAAATCTATTCTAGCAAGAAAAGCATCTAAGAAATACTATCTAAGCTAAGCAACAATAAGATGCCAAACCTGGATTGGTCTGGTGATGGTAAAGGGATTTTTCAAGTTTGAAAAGGCTGGTATTGGCAATCTGGATCGTGTACTTCCTCTGGGAAACACAGGAAAACTGCAAAGAAGAAACAATTTATGAAATAACAAATTTGAAGTTCAAACTATCACATCAATCAAAATATATAAACATTAATTATTTATGAATTAGAAAATTCACAAAACTGTGTGTTTGTATTGAAAAATACAAGAAAATTTATTGAAACTATTTTACTTAACTAAAAACTTTTCTACTACAATAAAATATTTCCAATGTTAATAAAAAATATCTTATTATAATAAACTCCCTATGATTTTAACATAATTTTCATTGCAAACTTGTAAGATTCACCAATTAGTTCTTATTCATGGTATTTTCCAAGATAAGTATGATACTGTGCAATACTAGATTCATACAAAAATATTTATTGTTAGGAGAAATTACACCTTTTCTTATAGTTTGCCAATATTCTATAACTGTACAGCTTGTCCTAGTGGAATGTCTGCATCTCAGCTATCAACACATTCAATAATATAAGATTTTTGTCTTTTTTCATAGACTTATTTCATAAAACTTCTTATCCTCATCTGTTCACTCTCCTAAGATATACTTTAATAACTATTTTATTTTATATTCCAGGCTGTTTGAACATGTATAATCTTGTCACATTTATCATAGCGATATTTAAATTTTTATCATTCCTAAAGTTTACTAGTCATGGATATAGAACTAATTAAAAATTTCAACAATAGTTTATTAATGTATAGCCATTTGTTTAGTACAGCAAAGCCATATTAGGCTTTTGCACCATAAAACTTTCAACATCCATTCAAACTTTTCATAGTTTATTACAAGTTTTTGTTAAACTAAGAGGAGAGATATACAGTCAGTAAGTAAAAGAAAAAACTGACAGCAATCAGAACCGAAACAGCAAAAACAGAAACAGAATAAATTAGGCTATTTCATGCATATCTAAAAAAAGTGTGTAAGATTAAAGAATGACAGTATTGAACTGTATATAGAAAAAAGAGGAAACAAACAAGTTATAATATGTGATGTTTATACAGAAATGGAGATAAAAACATGAAATTTTAGATGTGTGCAGTTTTATTTTCTTATCAAACAATTCACTTTTCAATAGTTCAACCAATATGGGAACTCACTGCTTAGTTATTTATTTGAACCAGGTTATTTGATAAAAAAAAAAAATTAAAAACTGCAACTAGGTGGGTTAAAAACTACTGTACAGAACAATTATCATTTAATGACAAAACATAAATATAACAAATAAAGATTTCTTAGAATATCACACAGCCATTTTAAAGAGGAACAAAGCTTTTTAAAGTTTTGTTTTTCAATAATAAACTCCTGAAACTCTTATTTCAAAAAGGTTTCTTTATACTATCTTAACATTTAAAAAAAATTCTGGATTTTTAAAATATGTATAAGTATTTTTAATGCAGTTTTGAAAACTTTTTAAATAGTAGTTTCACAGGAACAACTCGATAACTTGAGTGCATCGACAAACATTTGCATTTCAAATTTGTTGAGATTATTTAACGATAATATTGTTGAAACCAAATATGATATATAAGTTTCAAAGATAGTGTGTAATAGGAAAGTATGTAGATCACTTTTGAGTTTTTTTTCTTGAATATTTTAAGATTCATATTTATTTCTACTGAAGCTACCTCTACAACCATTTCAACTGTTTTAATCACATAATAGTTATTTTATTCATCTAACACTATCTGTGACTAATTCTAACACTCAAAAAGAAAAATTATTAACTGTCAGTTACGAAGGCAACTATCTGGAAAGTAATGAAGGAGAAATACAAACTGCTGAATGTATAGCCTACTAATTCTACAGCAATAATAAATTTTAACATTAGAACTACATGAAAATTTAACTTTACCTAAAATGTCAATTTAATGATCCAAGAAAAAATTATAGCTCATAAAATGCACATATAGATAACATCAAGACAAAATTGGTTTTAATTCTCTTTCGAAGAAATACCACACTTCTTACAAATTTGCTGAATTTTAACTGTGCATTTTCTTCAAACATATTTTTTACAAGTAAAACAAACAAACTTGGATTCACTTTTGTTAAAATATCCAATTTGGGAACATTTACAAACATCTAAGATTTTGGAATTAATGGATTTCAAAACATTGTTGGAACTTTATTTTAATCTTAGGAACTAGAAATGATAGATGGCACGATTTTAACTCTGCACTTGATACCAATACATTTGTGTAAAATCATGTAAATAAAGTAATGACATGTGAATGCAAACCATGTTTTAAGCAATATATATGCATGAGAGCAAAATATACAAAAGAACTGAATTTACTGCATATACATATATAGTGAAATAGCACTTTGTAATTATATTCTTTTAAAAATTATTTTATTTAGATATCTTACATTCTTGATTATAAGTGACTTCCTCCATTGTGAGTGAAGCAAACACGAAAGATAACTGGATAATTAAAAGATAACCAGGAGAGTACTTATTTAGAAGCGTGCGACAGAGTTGAGAGTTTCCTATATAAATCCTTTTAAGACCGAGCCCGTACGATCATGCGGGTTAGACATTAGCTTATATTTCTGCTTCCTGGCTAGTTGCAAGCAGTAAATGCCAGAAGAAATTATTTTTTTTAGTTTCCAGAATCTCTACAGATCTATTTTTTTTTTTTTTTTTCATTAGATGGCAGATACTGTTCATTTTTGAATCGTAGTCGGCATTTAATCTATTGGTTACAAAAGTAAGTTCAGTCTTAAAGGGATATGTAAAGACTGGTTTGTAATTTTGGAAGAATTCATCTTTGACGGAAAGGATGAAAGATATCAATTTTTGCATGGATCAGAAATATTTCAATTATTACATTTAACTGATAAACAATTTATGATATATATATATATATATTAACTAAATTTACTCAAATGACAATACATTTGAATAATTAATTTCATCATAAATTCCTACAAAGGTTCATCCACCATTTTACTTATTTTTAAACAAAACACATGATTTCGTCAAAATGATGGATCTGATAGTTCTAGAGTTACATTACAAAACACACCTGGCAACAAAAGATGATTTTATTCACCAATAAATAGACCGATTAGTAATGAATTTTACTTACTCCTATCATTTAAAATTTTAAAATATTTTTGCAAGCTTCTAATCAAATATATATATACAACTTTTTTATCAACATCTGTCATTCTTATCATTTATATCTGTTATGCCCAGCACTGCTCGGGATTAAAATACTTTCATGTCTAACATTTTTGATGGAAAAACTACTTTTGAATAGAAAATTATAATACTCAAAATTCTTTTATCATCTGATACGTTTTTTAAAAATTAAAGTGAAAATATCAATTAAACCAGAAGATTTTTAAAAACCGCTGATAGCTATTTTCTCCATAAGTTATTAATATTTGTTGCATAGGTACTTCAAATTTTGTTCATAAATCTTGTTGTATAAGAAAGATTTCAACAAATGTTTTGGGACAATTTATTAGATAGTGAAATTTTCATTGAGAAAAAGCATTAAAATAAATATGAATAAAAAAAAATAGTATTCATCCAGAATACTAATTTGAGCACTACTAATGTGATCTAGCAACAGTTCTTCTTACATATTCTTGTTCACCGATAAAAAATGTGCAACAAAATGTGAATTTTATACACAATTTTTGAAAAATTATTAAAATGTGGGCAACGAATTGAACGGAAATGAAACTTGTGTCCTGAATGTCTAATTTTTAAACTTTTAATATGGTGTAAAAATAGTTTTTGTGAGATAATACATATTTTCAAAAAATATCACGGAAAATGACAAAATCTTGCTTAATTTCCATTTAACTGAAATTTTAATTAGCTTTGGAGCTTCCAAAAGTTGACGATGATCTTTTTCTTCGTATATAGAACATATTTATAAAAATAAGCAAAATGTTCAGAAAAAAAGTGAATTAGTTCAAAGTCTAACCGTTGTCTAGCAACGGAGTAGCTATAAATTTGCGTTATTTTAAAATCGTCTGCATGTAATCAATCATTTTTTAAATTTTGAAAAATTAATAAAAATTGAAGGAAAAATGTCATAGATATAAAATTGGTGTCATTGGAAAGGTAAAATTTTGAACTTTAAGATGGTATACAAATATTTTTTGAGGGATAATTTGCACCGAAGTTACTGCGGAAAAACAGTTTTGGTTAATTTCTAATTAACTGACTGTTTAATTAACATTTGCACTTTGAAAAGTTCACAGGTATCTTCCCCTTGTCTTAATTAATAAGCGTGCAAAGTTTGGTCGAAATCAGAGCAGTGGTTTAGGGGAGATGTGGAACATACATACATACAAACAAACATAACATTCAAACATACCCATAATGACTTTTATTTATATTAAGATAAAGTCAATTTTTTTACATTGATTATAAAGAATAAAACCCTTGAAAACTTATGTCAGAAGCATCAGAAAACATGCATTACCCTGATCCTGCATTCTGAAGGAGGCCAAAGTCAAAACCATGATCAAGAAAGTTCTCAGAATTGAGCTGCCGATAAAGACTAGCTAGAGTATCCCGCTTATCAGTAGGAGATCGCGTCTTTTGTGTCTCAGGAGGCTTCGCCCAAGTCACTTCAAGTGCACATCCATCAAGAGTAACACCTTAATAAAAAGACTTAATATTTCAGAAAAATCATCGTAATGCGTTATTAGTAAAACTAAGAGTAATTTTAATAATAAACTTCACAAAAATGCAATTAAAATACAGAATAAGGTCAAGCTTTTAAAATAAAAAAATGTCTTCATGAATATCTCAGCCATAAGCACTAAAATATTAAGAACAAGGAAAAAAGTGACAAAAAATTCAAAATTAAAATTAATGGCAACAGATATCAAAGAAATATACTGTGTCACGCAGTGGTGCAGTCACAATCTAACCAGTGCCGGAAAGCTAAGACCTGGGAGACAAAAATTGTGCTGTTTTAAAAAGGATCTCGCAACTTTTTCCTCATTTATTTTTCACAAAAAAACCCTCAACCCTAGTGGTGTCGGAACGGCATTCCGCCTCCACTACACCCAGTGTCACGAAACACGTGTGGAGCTGACAAATGAGTACTAATGCATGACTTATTTGCCAGAGAGGTTTCTATGCATACTCACATTAGTTGATTTATTGTTTCTCAACTCATAAATAGAAAATAATAATACAATAAAAGCTAACAAAGTTGAAAATAAGCTTAAATGTATTGCTAGGTTGATAAGATAAACTTAAAGTAAATTAAAGTTCTACTATAGGGTTGATAATGGTAATTGTGAATGGCACTACTGTCGCGATATTAATAAATCAAAACAAACACCGAGGGTTTTTCTCTTTCTTTTTGAACTTGCTATTAAAATATGGAAACAGTTCTCTAATAGAAAATATTTGAATCACATTCATTCATTTCTTTTTGCTATCCTACTTCTGAAGTTATATATCTAAATTTTTGGAAATTTTGTTTTCTACAGTTTTGAGGTAATAAATAGATGAAACTACTTCTAAAGAAGTAGACAATACACCAATGTATCTCTATCTTGACCAAAAGGAAAAGTTATTGAATTTGAAAGTTTTATTATGTATTCATAATTATTATTATTATTATCATCACAATTTATTTATTAGAAATTCACAATTAACCCATCATTTTAAATTTTGGGGGTAATTGTAAATTTTATAAAGGATTAATGTGGCCATAGTTTACAATTATCCCATAACGCACAAAAAGTATAATTTTCTTTTTCTTTCCACAGGTCTTGAACTGTGTCTTTCACATTTAAAAAGAGTCAAGTACAAACTCACACAATTACATCAAACAAAAGAACTTGTAAACGCAGTTTTATAAAGAGGACGAGGCTTTCAATATCACAATTTTTGATATTGTTACTGTACCCCCATTTCTTGATTCAAAAACAGAAAGATCGCATGTTTTTGATGGGTGTGGGTATAAAGAAAAAGTAGACGCTTACTTTGTACATAAATTTTCATTCAGTCACATGTAGAAGATGAATTCACTTGTAAAATATACACAAACAATTTCAAATTTTAATTACACAAAAAATTAAATTAAATACACTTCATCACAAATTTAAAATTTTATAAAATAAATAAACTTGGACATGAACTAATCAGCACGCATGACGATCTGTCACACCTCCAGATCATAAACTTACATGAAAATAGAAAGAAAGGTGACATCAAAATTATACAATTTTATTTTGATAAATATGAAATATTTAATCTCAGAATGCGAAGCTGTAATGATTGCTGGACACGTAATAATAAATCTTTAAAAAACAAATCAAAGAAGAGTTGAAATCCTAAGATTGGTTGTACACAGATCCAATATCATTTTAGACAGGTTAAATTAAAAATACAACATCAAGGGAAAAGAAAACAACCTGAACTTGGAAGTAAATTATTTAAATATATACTTACCCGCGTCTATTTAAATCAATTAAACAAAACTTGAGTAAGGGTTTAAGATCTTGTTGCCAGATGCTTTAAGTAAAATGAAAATCATTTTTTCCCCCCCATTCATGGACGAGAAGAAAAATAAGAGTTCTCTACTTTTGGTCCAGTCAACAAAGGGTTTGAAAAAAACATTAAATCATATAGTTTTGAAAATTGGAACATATTTTAGTGGGGGTGTCTTCCTGTTAAACAAACTAAAAGACCGCTGTCCTGGTGGGGGTGGGGGGGACTCAATCCGCCATCTTGGATTTAACCCTCATTTTTTAGTTTTACTTGAATATCTCGAAAATTATTTGATTTTCAAATTGCATGTGAAACACAAATTAAAGAGCGTAAAATTCCCTATAAATATATGTTTTTAATTTTCTTTTAGCTGTAATAGTTTCCGAGATAATGGGTCTCAAAGTTTACAAATGTCGCACTTTTTTTTAATATTTTTGACCCCTTCCTTCCTTTGTCACAAAGTGTCACACTTCACCATACCCCCTCCCTCCTCCTTGTCACATATCACGTTATATTACATAACCTTATACTTGCAGTTCAGAAACAGAGCACTAAGTTATAGATCAAAATTCAAATTTTATTTTTAAACTTTAACTATGTGTTTTAATGACATTTGTGAGCAGGGAGAGGTTTTCTTCTAATGGTGAAGAATTTCTTCTGCTACTATATTCTCAGAAACTACCTTGAATGCCTTTTTCGAAAAGAAAGGAATATAAGTGAAAAAAAATCACATGAAAATTGTTTTAGCCCCAATTAAAAAAATACCTTTAAATTCTGGTAATTTCGAAATAACTTCGAAATTTTATCTGCTGATTTTAAATGTTTTTATTTTAAACAAAATGTGTGATGTCACACTTCTTGTTACCCCCTTGTCACAAACTGTCACAATTTCACGAACCCCCTCCACCCTCCAAGCGTGACATCACTTGTGGACGACCCCTGAGCTGGCACTGCATCTTCAAACTTTCGCACCACACCAGCGGACAAGCCTGCAAGAGACATGTGCACACTTCTCTATAATTATAACAGCCAGATTGAAAACTAAATGCTCCATTTATACTTTTTCAGGGAATTTTATGAACTTTTTCAATAAATTGGGTTTTAAGAAGTAGCAAACAAGATGCAAATTTAGAGATATTTGTGTTACAAATAAAACTATGGAATTACACAAAAATAAAAATGAATAAACAAATTACATAACAAAGATACAAATTTGCGGGCAGCTGTAGCAGTGATGACGCCCTCATTCACATAGGGTGTCTTCATCTCCTCGTGAGAAGCCGTTAAAACAAATGCCCTGGCAATTCCCACGTGCTATGCTGCATTTAACTCCAGTTTTCCTGCAACCACATCTTTTCCCCAGAACAAAAAAATCATGCTGAGAATAGGAATGGCGCTAGAGTTTGCCCGATGGGAGGCACAACCTGCTGTATGGGGGGGGGACAATATAATGAAATTGGTCTCAAATTTTCGCCAGATTATTATTTATCAACTACGGTTGAAACCCCGTACAAAAATTTTCTCCGACGGGGGAGGACCTGCCCCCCCCCGGTCCCCCCTCTGGCGCCACCCCTGGCTAAGAATGGAAACTGAGGCAGGGGGAACCCAAAGTTTTCATGGAATGCCACGAGGTTCCGGTTTCTTGCCATCCCCAAAGTTCAGGTGGAAGTAGGGGTCTATTCTGGTACCCCCGGTTGGGTTGGGAGTTGGGTTCCGCACGTTAAGAACGGAACCCAACCCAACCTGGGGTGCCAGAATAGACCCCGTAGTCTTTCCAACCATTTCTGAACCTGGTGTTGTAATGTTCCTGTAAGAATGGAAACTTGCAGCATCTTCTGTTGGAGAGAAAGAAACTTGATCTGTTTTTGTCTTCCTAGCTGATCTTTGGACCTCTAGTCATTTAGAGAAATTATGTTTGGCACCATACACTGCCAGAAAAAATGCCTTGCCTGCCTCAGCCATCTGTTCTAGTGTTGAAAGTAAATTATTAACGATTTCTGGAATATATCTTAACCTTTGATTTTGTTGTGAAACTTTGATGGACTTAATTTTGCCTTTGTTTGATAGCCGATGTGTTATCGCTTCCGGAGAAAGCATGGAGGAATAGGATTTCATCTTTGAGATCTTGTGTTTTTTTAAACTTCTTTAGAGGAAAATATTTTGGTTTCTCCATTAGCAATGCCTAGTTTCACAAGAAGGTTATTTTTATCCCGTGGATTCAAGGTAATGAACAACACAAGAAGATTAACATCTTCACCTATGATCATGACGTTGTCCTGAAATAATGATTTTATTAAAGCTGTGTTGGCAATTTCGTTGTCAGCATTACCATCACTTAAATAAAATCCTATTCCAGCTTCTTTGAAGTGATTTAAAATCATTTCAATCAGTATAGTTTTATTATGAGTATTGGACAAAAAATTCTGCCATGTTTTCATCAAATCTAATAACAACACATTTTTTCAATCTTCAAGTTTAGTGTCGTTGACAGTGGAATAGCTATTAAAGACAACTGCGCAATTGTTACTGCCATAATACCTTTTTGATATAATTGGGTTAGGCAGTGCAGATTGCTCTATTTGTGGTGTTTGATCTCCATTTCATTCTACGTAGAAGGAAACCACCATCGACGACAACAGTGTAGTTGAGAAAATTAGAATTCATGTTAATACTTGAAACAGTGATGAAGTCAGACAATGCTGACTTTTCAGATTTCTGCATTCCTATTTCGTCCAAGAGGGCCATGGCATATGGAGCTAGCTCATATCGGAAACAATCAACCAAATCTGACTCATTCTTTTTTACGATCGCGATTCTTTGAAAAATCACCTTTGGATCAAGTGCAGTCTTTTGGCTGTGAACTTTCACTGCATTTTTCACTGAAGCTAAGACAAGTATAAGAAGTCTGCACCCGTCTCTTAGAGGCTCCTCTACTGGTGCGATTCGGAAGTTTGGAAAGGGGGAAGCCAGCTCAGGTGTCGTCCTCGTCATCTGAACACAGTTCAAAATTACGCGGTCCGTCCCAAAATAGCCCTCATGTTGCTTTAAAACAGGACGTTAATGTAACTAAACTAGTCAGAAGTACTAATTAGGTTAAATCATAGTTAACTAAGTTAAACTAACTGAACCTAGTTTAGAGTACGTGCTATTCTAAACAAAAATATAAGAAATAGAATTTTTCACTTATATTTTTTATGTAAGATGAATTAAACTATTTACAAATAATGCAATAAAAGACAGAATTAATTACCAATGCGAATGGCCTGCACCTATTTATAGCGATTAGGTATCAATTTGGTTTAAAAACTGGTACAAAATTAATATAAAAAATACTGTACTATTTAATATAGTAAAGTTGAAATCTAGAAGTTGGTACACACTCTTAAAACGCCGCCAGATCTCCAAAGCAAGACCTTGACTGCTGCACTTCATTGGCACCAAGTCACCTAAGCTAATGCAAGCATTATTAGCATTAGCTTTGGCGACTTGGTGCCATTTTGAGAGTATGTACCAACTTCTAGATTTCAACCTATAGTAATTTCAAAAATATTTATATTCTGACATGGCATGTTTAAATTAAACAAAGTTATAAGTTAACACTCTGAGAAACTTAGATTTCTATTTACCATAATAGTTAATACAAACCGACTTCTTTCTAATTAGATCTAATTAAATTATCGAAAATATTGTGAAAGTGGATATGTTTCTAAGCGGTAAGTTTTATCTCTTTAGTATATCATTCTTATCAACCAAATTTTATAATCTTGATAATAAAACATACCATCAAATTTGTGCAGGGCGCTTTCGGCATCTTCTCTTTTGCTGTAGTGAATAAATGCAAAATCTCTCATTTTTTTCACTCTTTCAACTCTTAAAGCACCTCCCATTGAAAATAGAAGATGAAGCTGCTCTTCCGTAGTTATAGGTGCTAAATTACGTACATAAAGTACCTTGACCTAGAATTACAATAAAAATAAACCTTAAATTTCACAATTATAAATTTGTTTTTAGATGAGATAATGTCGCATTGCTTTCGTTGTCTAAAGTAATATTTTTTTGCTCTGATTTCAATTTACAAATTCATATAAGAATACTAACATTTGTAGTTATAAAACGTTTAAGTCAAAATTCATCAAAGTCTATTATTTTCTGATCCGTCGATGCAAAGCTATTTTGAAAAAACAGAAAAGTTAAGCATCATTTTGCGTAAATATTTTGTAATGAATTAGTTAACTTTATTTCATATGAAAAGTTTATCATTTTTTTTGCATTTTCATAACCAGAAGATGAGGCAAAAAGTTTTTAAACTTTAGGTAGCGTGTATGTAAAATGAATTAAAAAATAATTACAAACGAAATGAGATATAGTATAACCCATCTTCCCTATTCATCAGAATTTTCAGAGATCGCAACTTGATTTGTATTCAAGAAATTGAATATAGATTGTACGGAACATCGATAAAAATCATACGAATTGAAATATATAACTCATTTCTCTAATCATTAGTATCTTTAGAGATGTCCTTTCGCAACTTGATTTGTATTAAAGAAATTGTATTTAAGAAACGGGCAGTCGAATTCGATAAAATTCACTAAGCTTAGGATCTCCGATTTCGCGCTCTGGCAACATCAATAACTGAAATTCTGGCAGTGCAGTCATTAACATCTAAAACATCTTGAGAAATATAAAA
The DNA here is from genome assembly GCA_013235015.1 of Araneus ventricosus. NCBI lineage: Eukaryota > Metazoa > Arthropoda > Arachnida > Araneae > Araneidae > Araneus > Araneus ventricosus. The sequence goes on along the minus strand of BGPR01001167.1, from coordinate 236,996 downwards.
AATTTCGTATTTGTCCGTAAATTGAGTTATGATTCAGAGATTTTCACGGGTCTACATCATCGATCCGAGTGTAAGAATATTCAAAAATGATAGGCTGAAATCTAGAAGTTGGCACACACTCTTAGAACGCCGCCAAGTCGCCTAAGCAATAACTTGACCGCTGTACTTCATTGACGCCACTTCGCCAAAGCTAATGAAAGTAATACTTGCATTAGCTTTGGCGACTTGGCACCATTTAAAGAGTGTGTACCAACTTCTAGATTTCAACCCGACTTTGAATGAAATGGAAATATCTGTTAGATCTGTTCACCGCCAGAATAACTAAAATACGCCAACAACAATTGGGGTTAAATAAAGATCCTTGAAAGCATCTGCATATTCAAAAATGAAAATCTGGAGACTAGTCGAATGATTTTTTTGTCATTTTTATCATTCTAGAACATTTTTTAAAGTCTACAGATTCCTAGATTTATACATGATTTTTTTTGTAAAATTTTCATCGAATGAAAGGAAATCAATAAGTCATGATACTACAGATATGCATTTTCATACAATTTTAATCAACTGCATCACTTAAAATCAATTGTTTACTGGACATGCTTTAAAGAATACACAAAGACATTGATCCCAGAAGAAGGAAGCATATGAAAAGGAAAGCAAATTACCTTATTTCTAACACAGAGACAAATAAAAGATTGGATTAATTAATATTAATTCAGCATAAAATTATAGATATAAGGAAAGAATATAGGCCAGAGGAAAGGACAAATAGAGGAAGAACATGCAGATTAACATTTAGCATGTGAGGAGAGGATGAAATATCCTTTTTAGTTTACAATACATACCAAAATATTTGGCAGAACTAATCGTTGCCTAGTAGATCTCAAAAACTGTCAGGGAATAAAAATAAATATGATTGAAATTAAAACATAAAACAAAACAGCAGCAATAACAGTCTTCATACTCTGAGAAGGGTTCATTACATTCCAATAAAGAAAAATAAATAACTTGAAAGTAACTCCTTGTAAATGGCACCTTTTTACACTGGAAACACCAAATATATATATATATTCTGAAGTTATACAAATTATTAAGACTACGAAATTTTCTTCATATTCAGTTAATGTGAGGAAAACATTTTAAAACAATCATTGAAATAATATTGAATTATATATATATATATAAGCTTGGACAAAACACCAGGGGAAATGCAGCATCAATTCTTACATTCTAAAGACCATTGATTTTTTTTTTAAAAAATTCATGAACAAAACAGGAGTCTTAATTCCATGGAAATGAAATTTTCATTTTTTAAATATAAAATCACAGTACTGTAATCTCAAAATGTAAGATATGATATAAAGTGAACTATCAAAATATTTTTAAGTAGTATTGCAAGTCAATATTGAATAAACATAAATCAAATTCAGAAAATTGTTCTATTTCCGAATTTTGAAGTTAACATGTATTAACGTATTATGAACGATGAAATTAATTTCCTAATCAGGTAAAAAAAATATTACCTTGAATAAAATTAACTTAATTAGTTGGTAGAGATGACTTCCAATAATGCTAACATGGAGTTTTAAGCATATATGTTGCGGTCAATGGGGATAATCGGTTATTATGCATAATTACCGGATCTTCAGCCTGTTGTTATGCATAATCTCTGCGGTAATTATCCATAATAACGAGTTATTATGGATAATAACAGTGGTAATTATGCTTAATAACAGATTATTCACATTGACCATAACTTATATACCAGATTTTCCATTTTTGATACCTTTTGAAATTTAAGCAACAATAGCTGACAGGAGTCAAACAAACTAAGTCGAAAACATTTGGAATCATAGTTTTTTTTTAAAAGCACTATATAAAATATATCCAAACTACGCTGCAATAAAAAGGTACAAGTTAAACGTCAAATAATGACAAATTGTTAAAATAGTCAAATTTTTGAAGCATCCGTTAATTAACTTAATTCTTACAATGAAAAGAATCAGTAGATAATATTTAGTTACGGCATCTACCAACATGGCGACTTTTTTTGGTTTTCGTTCATTACTATGGCAACCAGGGTTCTTATAATCTCAAAAACTCTTTAGTAAATTCTTAATTGTGTGAGATTACGAAATTTTTATCCATAAAGCATATATCTTAAATTTTTTTATATCGTATCAGGAAAAAGTATCACTTTAATTCAATACAATGTATTCAGCACAACTTCCAAAGTTTAAGCTAGGCCTTAAAATTCATGCATTAAATTTCATTCTTCTCAAATTTATATATACCATCAACAGCATTATTAAATTTTATTTTAATATTAAATAAATATGGACGAGAAAATTACATACAAAGTTTATTTGCGATCATTAGTGGAATGATATAGTAATTTTTATATTTGTCTCCTTTCGTGTTTCATGAAACGAACGAGGAAAATTTTGGAATTTTGTTCGTGGAATTTTATAGCCTAAAATAAGGAAAATCTTTATATGTCGTCAAGCATCTTTTATCCGACAAATCTCATACATTCGGTACGTTATCGAATGATAAAAAATCAGTTTGCATACATATTTCTAGAAAACTCAAATTGGCTAAATATTTATATAAGAGATTAACAAAAATTTACTCCTAATGAAAGTTCAGCTCTCTACACTTTTGATGGCTTTTGATACATATAAAAAGATATTTTTGAATCTAATTCTCAATAAATTATAACTCAATTATCATTTTAAATAAATAAGCAATGTCTATAAACCAATTGAAGGATGCACATTATCATTTATTTAAATTAACTTTAATATAAAAAAGGGTTTATGGTGCGATCTTGTTTGACGCCATTTCTTCTTGGCGCAACTCTGAGTTCTACCCACCTCTTTGCGATCATTTGTTGGCGATACCAAATGGCGGAAAACAAGACTGCACTATAAATTACAGTATAACCAAATTTTCTCTTTGATTTGAAATTTCATGCCCTTCTCAAAAAATATACCATAAGAAGTAATACACAAAAATATACATACGAAAGAAATAGAGTTTGATACTAAAAGAATTGCACACTTAAAAAGGATTCTGAAATATGTGGAATCATTCATAGACAAAGAATATTTGCATTGGAATTATTGTTATTAAAAATAGCAGATAGTATCAGATTAAGTAATTACCAGGTTGCCTATGAAGATACGATTAATATTCAGATATTTTATTTTAAATTATTCGCAGACAATTGCCTACGTACCTTCTTCTAAGAATTTAATTTGTAATACAATCAACTTGAACAGTGATTTTAATTATGTCCATAAGATTTGACTTGGACACTATTCTAATAACTGTTTTCTCTATAATAATAATAATAATAAGTGAAATTTCTTCCATCTTACCCTTCTCATCGTTTCATCTTCAACTTGTGCTTCTGGTTGAGCCCAGTCAACTGCAATTTCATGATCAAAAAGCTTCACACTGTTAGCTATAAGCTTACGCCTGGCCATAGCAGCAGCTCGATGACTTTCATATTCTACGAAAGCAAATCCTCTATTCTTCGTTTTATCTAAAATGCTACTATAAAGAATAACCTTTGATACACCTTCAGTAAATTTACTGATTTCATTCATTATTTCTTCTTTGTTTTTATCTTTAGGGATTCCACCGATAAACAGACGACAGTTGTCGATTGATTTACAAACTCCAATATGACGATTCGGGCGAATTTCATAATCATCCAATCCTTTAATGGCTTTAGAAGCATCTTCATTATTTGTAAATGTTACAAATGCATATCCACGATTCTCTCCATTGTAATCCATCATTAAACGGAGTTCATAGATGTTCCCAAACTGCTCACATAACGGAACAAGTTCATGTTCATATATATCTCTTGGTAGCTTTCCAATGAATATTTCAGATCCTTTTGGTGGCGGTGGTCCTACCCATCCAGGTGGAGGTCCATATTTTCGCTGTCCATTTTGTTGTACGATGTTATAACCAGTTTTTTCTGATAAAGCAATTAATTTCATATCTCTAAAAATATCCGACATCTTGAACTTAAAGATAGATGCTTATGCCTTGAAAGTGAGACTAGAAATGACCGCTTCAGTATCAAAAACTGTTTTTCGAATTACATTTTTCAAATTTAGCGGTTTAATAAATATTTACCGTTACGTGAACCAATTAAATCAATAGATTAGTCTGTCAGTTCAAATTTTGAAAAAGTAATGATTAATTGGTTAATTCACACAAGCAAACACGCCCACACCTGACAAAGACGGCAAATAAGGGACAGGTAAAGAAGAAAAAAAAAATTTAATCGTTTGGTATTAATAATGAGAATTTTTTATTGACTTTTTAATTTGCTGTAATTAAATAACATTATATGCTTGAAATAAACAAATATACAATTAATAAATTTAAAAAACAGAAGTATTCTGACTGACGAAGGAATAGTTCTGTGGATATCGCCGCATTTAATTAATTTTTTCATAATAGCAGTTCTTACAATCTGAAATATAGATACAATCTCTATTTTTATTGCCTGATATTATCTTTATTAATTAATATTTACTTAATATTAGTTTTCTTGCACCTTGAAAATTTGTCACACCTTAATGTGTAAATCCGACTGTTCTTTGAAGTGATTTTTTTAATAGCTTTCGAGAGCTATTTTTATTCAATTTCAAAGAACTACTTTCTTCATTAAAAATTAAAGTGAGATTACTATATTGAAATAGCTTTTTTTTTTAAAAAAATAAAAACAGAAACATAAATTGTTCAGTTTTACACTGAAAATTAATATAGTGATTCTATAGAAAAATTATCTCTGTATAACACTGTAAGAAAAAATATTAATAATAAATTAATTATCTTAATAAGACTTATTTAATAAATTTGTTATCATAATTTAATAAAGTAATTAACCTAATAAGTGGTAGGTAATAAAATTAGATGCACAAAAAATTTTGTGTTGGAAAATCTGCAGGTATATTTTATCAGTTGAAATTCTGTATAAATCTAATTTGAATCTAATTAATTAAATCATACGCATAAATATCCTAACCTAAAAAACAATTTCATTAATTTTTTCATTATTGTTATTTCATTCATTAGCATTTAGTAAGATTCCTTTATTCTTAGAAAATCATTTGTGTACTGATTACATTATAACTATGAGCTCAAACGTCATATTCTTGACTAGTATAAAATAAAGAAACGGAATTCTGTATTGGATGTGAAATAGCGGTTGAAATCTAGAAGTTGGTACACACTCTTAAAACGCTGCCAAATCGCCAAAGCAAGACATTGACGGCTGCAAATCACTGGAGCCAAGTCGCCAAAGCTATATGCAGGTATTACCTGTATTAGCTTCGGCGACTTGGCGCCATTTTAAGAGTGTGTACCAACTTCTAGATTTCAACCGAAATAGCTTGGCTACAAAATCGTTGTATGGGTGAACAAACATGAGCAATTGAATTACAGTTTAGGCAATTAACTAGTCATTAACTAATGTCTGAAGACAATGGTGAAGAATCTCATAGGTTAATTGAATAGATTCCAAAATGAAAAGAGGAAATTTCAAATCTTTTAATTTTGAACTTAAATAGTAAACAGACATATTAATTAAAAAGCTCTATGGCCGAATGTTTACTCGAAACAATGAGTTTCCAGATAGTTCAATTAGATCGGCATCAGTTTAAATACGCGCCAACTACCTCAATCTCCCGTCGCAAAATTTCCTATTTCGCGCCAACTTCTTAGTGCATAGTTTTTGAACTTCTGCAAGTTTGGCGGCTGACGCTCTAACAGAAACGTGACATTTTTCGCCATATGTATGCTTAGCTACAGCTGCTTTTGAACTAAGGAAAAAGTACCATTTCTTTTTTGGCTTAGACTTACGTCTCTCCGTGGTGGTCTAATGGTGTGTCGGGAAAGGAAAAAATTATGACGCTTTTCCGCTAAAGTTAAACGCTTATAGCTGCGAAACCAAATAACATTGAGTGTTGGTTTTAGTTTCATTTAACAGAGAAAGGTGGACATTGAAGATTGCAAAAAGAATTTTAGAATTTGGAATTACGGTTTGGTCACAGTTGAGCTGCATAGTTGGTGAAAATCACAAAAAATTTTGATGACGTCACATCGACCGATGCGCGCGCACGCAAACTAAGGCAATTCATTCATCGATCGCACGAAATATTACTCAAGAATTGATGAATTACGTCGAATTCGGTGCTAAAGTTAAACGCATATAGCTCCGCAACCAAATAACATATAGAGTTGGTTTTAGTTTCATTTAATATAGAAAGGTAGACATTGAAGATTGCAAAAATAATTTTAGAATTTGTAATTACGGTTTAGTCACAGTCGAGTTACAAAGTTGGTGAAAATCACGAAGAATTTTACATAGATAGAGTCGCATAGTCACACTAGACTAATAGTCACTGTAGACTGTAGAGTTAATAGTGACATAGAGCAACTTTAGTCACAGAAAGTCACAGTTGTGTAAGGTAAGTAAGTCTACATCCCTCAATCCCAGCGGCCTTATCGCAGAGACAGCCTCCCGTCGATTTTTTTTTACTGATACTTAGGCAAAAAAGTAAGATACAATTTCTCCATTTGCAAGAAATCTTATTTCTTTTTATTGGTAATTTATAGGTTTCAGTCTATAACGGCAAGATTTGTAACGACCGCATTGGCCCTAGAAAGCCATACATGAACCTCGGGTTAGGTCCAGATGTCAACCTTTCAGACTTTGGCCTTGAGTCGAGTGTTGAAGAGGGGCGCACTCTGTCTGTTTAAATGAAAACCACACAAAATCATTTATTTTTTTTATCTTTCAATGCTTTCACAAGGATTATAGAAAAGAAAAATGCTGGATTTTAACCTGCATTCCACTGTGTGTCGTTGAGCTCGGGCAGAGAAATCGACTAGAAAATTGAATTCGGACTGAAACGAGTTTTCGCTCTCGAGCCAGTCCTTTAGATCTGACGAATCAAGAAAATCAGATATTTATAAGAATGTGTAGCAAGGAACAGCAATTTCTGTAAGTATTTTCTTTCCTTCTTATTTTTATTTTCTCGAATACTTATTACATTGAGAAATTACTGCAATTGTCAAAAACAAACAACCTTGAGATTTTGATGAATCTCCACGTTCTACGCCTCTTTGAGTCCAAGAAACAGCATTTTTGGAATTATATGTACTGTTCAGCAACGGATTTCAAGACTACCACTTTTGGACGATTTTATACCGGAAAGGGGTATCAGGCAATGAGTCATATGAGCGCATTTCCGGAGTTCTTTGTTAGATCAGGCTCAGTAAAATGTAAACATCACCCTCCCATTCTTCACTTTCCTCCTATTTTAATGAAAATAACTCCGCCCGGCGCATGCGCAAAAGCGCGGAGGATTTCCGAATCCGTTGCTAAACAATATATTCGTGATAGAGAGAAAGTGTATTCGCGAATGCGGTAACTCAAAACACCGACAAGCTAGAAGAATGAAGTTTGACTTGTGGTTCTTACGTCCAAATTGTTGACCTGTCTCATATTTTAGACCAAGTCCAGGAAGAGGTTCTGTCATTCCTGGATTCTCTTCCCAATTTATTTTCCCTAAATCGATTTTCTTCCCTTTACTACCAAAAAATAAAGACCAAGAAAAACATGCCATACAATTTTATTTATTACATTCATTTATACATTTACCTACTATTCAATCAAAGTACTCAACCTGTTTCCTTCTGTTCAAGTTGTCGTGGTTATAATTAAAAGTAAGTTTTAAAAATTTGTGTAAATCAGAAAAAATAGCACTAAAATTAAACTTTTTTTGTTTTTTAGTTTTAAGGGGGCAGTAACATCATTTTCATCGGATAATACAGAAGAACCCCGAGAATATGAACTAATTGGGACTAACCTCTGTTCGGATTCCGGGAAATACAGATTATCCGAGAAATTCGGTAAAATACTCTTGATATACCGAATGCAGTAGAGTATTGAGACTGGGTGCTCTGTGAAGGCGTGCGGAAAGAGCACGCGGCAATTCGCATGGTACTGTGGCAAACAAGTTGAGGGTAAAAAGAAGATATCTCAGTTTGTTTCTACTAATTAAGGTGCTGTACTCATTCCTAAAGACCAATTCGAATGCTTTGTTTAAGTTAGGAGTAAACATTAGCTTTGTTCCTGATTCGTAATCGTTTTATTTCCTTCATTTTTCATTAAAAGTTTTCAGAAAATTTAAAAAAGGTGTTCGAATTATCCGGAATTTCGGATTACCGGGGTTCTACTGTAGTTTCCAAAGCTATCGCCGGAAAACATGAGAATTATGAAATTTCAAACCGTCATTGAAAAATTTATTTTGGTCACTTTTAAAGGATGTATTGATGTCAATCCAGAACACTCCATTGAATAGCCGATTGACAAAATAAATTTCATACATTATGACATCCTTATATGGAAGTATAGGAGAATTTCTGGATATAAAGCTTTTTTCTTTTACCTTGAAAACACACTTTTTTTCAGCAGATACTGTTTGTTTTTAAACTTATTTTTAACAGTATATAATGAAAATTAATCCATTTTCAGCAGGATCCTGTCAATTATAGTAACTATTGTTTTAATTCTTGATCATAAAAAAAATTATGTTTTAAAAAATTAAGTTAATGCAAAGTGTTCATCTGTAACTGGTAGGGTTGTTTTAATTGCTTCAAAATTTTATCATCTTACCTTTAAAAAATATATAACTAGTCTAGAATTACAACTATTCTTTTTATTATTCTTAAAAAATACATTAATTACTGAGAGAACTTTTAATTTTGGTAGAAACTATTTATTAATTAACTTCACATGAGAAGCAGTTTATTACCTTTCTTAAGAATAAATAATAACGTAAGGAATTGTGTGTGAATAATTAAAGCCATTGCTCCCATTACATAATAGTAATAGCCTTGAAAATTTAAAGTATGTTAAATTTAAGAACTCCTTTAAAGGAATAGGAAACATTTTTTCAATAAAAACAATCTTCTTATTGTTCTTCTAAAATATCGGAGGAAACTTTCAAATTTAATTAAATTGAAATGAATTCAAATTTCATTTAGATCCACTTTGTTTGAATTCTAAAATTTTTTAAATCCTTTTTTTTACATCTATACATTTAAAATAATTGGCAAAACCAGAGTACCAGTCCCCCAGCCCCAATCACTGGACCGATTTCGATAATTCTTATTTCATATGGAAACTTATGACGTCTAGATATGTCATCAAGGGTCACCTCCCCCCCACACCCTTCTTTTTCGAGATAAATCAAAAAATTAAACTTTGGCAGAGTTCCTCAGCTTCTACCACCGCCAATTCGCCAATTTATTTCGACAGCAAGTTGCACGTATGACCACAGGCTATTAATATTACAGGCGAACAGCTGGTTGTAGGTTTCTATGAAATTTTGAATAAATTCCGTCCGCGGGAAGTTTGTCTGTCCGTGTTCATGTGAACGCGATAACTCAAGAACTTAAATAGCTAGATAGGGGCTGTCCATAAATGATGTCACACTTTTTTTCAATATTTTTGACCCCCCCTTTGTCACAAAGTGTCACACTTCACCATACCCCCTCCCTCCCCCTTGTCACATGTCACGCTATATTACATAAACATATACTTGCAGTTCAGAAACAAAGCACTACGTTATAGATCATATATCAAATTTTATTTTTAAATTTTAACTATGTGTTTTAATGACATTTGTGAGCATAACAATAATAATGTTTATATGTGTACTTATTTTGTTTGAAATAAGATTAAGGTTACAACAAAAAACATAATTATTGTACAATAGTAATAAAATATTAATATAAAAGAGCAATTGGAAACAGTAGTATTTTGGAATTTGATATATTTTGCTTTAAATCTTATCTTTACTTCATGAACGCAAAATACTCTTAAACAGATTGAATTAAAAAAAAAAAACACCTCAATAAGATCAACCTGTTTGTGCCACTACCAGTTCTACCACTCACCCAGGTGGGCGAAGTATCCTTTGTTGGACATTTCAAGGGTGTGACAGGGGAAGGTTTTCTTCTAATGGTGAAGAATTTTTAATGCTACCATATTCTCAGAACCTACCCTGAATGCATTTTTCGAAAAGAAAGGAATATAAGAGAGAAAAAAAATCACATGAAAGTTATTTTAGCCCCGATTAAAAAAATACCCCCAAATTCTGGTAATTTCAAAATAACTCCAAAATTTAATCTGCCGATATTAAATGTTTTTATTTTAGCCAAAATGTGTGATGTCACACTTCTTGTTACCCCCTCCCTCCCCCTTGTCACAATTTCACGACCCCCCCCCCCCCCCCTCCAAGCGTGACATCATTTGTGGATGGCCCGATAGATAAAATTTGGCACACAGTTTTATCATCAGGAATATAGGTTCGTGTCAAATTTTGGGCCAAATCTGACAACGGGTGGACTGTCTGTCGGTCTATATAACCGTATACTTGTTAACACGATAAATACTAAGCGCTATAACTTATATAAATAAAAATTGGTATGACGTCTTCTAATATTAATCGGAGATCCGTGCCCAATTTTCGTTTCAATCGGTTGAAAAAAAGGCGCTCAAATTGCATATTCGGTTTCTTCGCAATTGTACGACGCAAAAAAAAAAAAAAAAAAGCACGGCGCGACCGAGCGCTTTTCCCACTTGGTGTGTTAGGGAACGGCGCTTGGTGTAATTTTTTTTTTCGCCGCCCGTGTTAGGGACGATACGAGAAAGTTTTGAGGAGGAGCTGGTTTTACAATGTATTCGTACATTATGTTGGTGGGAATTCCTCCTCTACACTTAATACTGATATAAGCAGACATTTAATAGTAATTTTGTTAATACTGATAAAAGCATACATTATGAATACTGAAACAAGCAAAGACATGTGTAAATAATTCGCATGTGGAAAAAAAATGGCTGCACTTTTAAAGACTGGGATGAAGAGGTCTTGGATTTTTTTGCGGGGAGGAGGCGGGGGGAGAAGGTCGTTTTAATGGTTTCAGTATTTGGCGAGTCAATGGCGAGTTTGGCACCATTAACTCTTTAATTCCGAGGCGACTTTTTTCTTCTAGCTCCTTTAAAACCGGAACTTTTTGGGAGGAGGCGACATGAATTGGACTCTCCTAATCTGGGTGGTCATTTACCCCACTTCCTGCTATAACCTTCACTTAAATCGCACGGGAATGGGTTGTGGTTGGCAAGGGTGATTTGACCCACTACCGCGCTTATCTCCTAAGCGATCTCAGAACCTCACCTCCAATCAAAAGAAGCCAACCGTCTCAGACCGGCCTACGTCGCTGTAAAGGGGAAATTTTTAGACCGCCCCACTCGGTGTGAGAGGGTTAAAACATTATTGTCGTTCTGGTAAGGGCGAGATATTTAATTGTAATTTTCTTAATACTGACAAAAGGAGACATTTAACTGTAATTCTGTGACACTGATAAAAGCAGAGACACGTGTAAATAATCTGCATTCGAAAAAAAAAAATGGCTAAACCTATAGAGATTGTGACAAAGTGCAGGGCTTAGGTTTTTATCATTTATTTTATGACACGAAACTCTTTACAGAATGTCTTTGTATATCGATATGCATTTGGGAGTCGTGCATCTTCTCGCTGGCCGATTTGGCCCAAAATTTCGTACAAATGTACAGTTTTGATGTAAGGGCCATATGCCAAATATAATTTGTGTCACTTGTAGCAGTTTTGAATGATCATGCACACATACATACATATAGACAGACACTCTACCCTTTGACGGTTTCAGGACAAAATTTGAAAAGACCTATAAGTTGGATGTAAAATCCACATTACAAATTTCATTGATGTTGTAGTGTTGCTGTCTTTTCGAAATGAAAAACACCAGATTACAGAAAAATAATTCTATTCAGACTTAGACACACGCAAGACGAACAACACACATAAAAGTTACAGTGCGGTACGTTGCACCTTAAAAGGCAGAGCTATTCAAAAATAATAACGACCACAACTAGGCCTAAATATTTCACCTCCCTCTCGAGGTCGCCACTCCAACTGACTCGTTTACAGAAAAGTAGAGGAGTTGCGCCAAGCGTCCGATCAACCATCGCCAACGGTAACCAAACACTACAGATGTATTTCGTTAGGAGTTTCAATCATTGTGTGCACATACACATTGACAGGCAGATAGGCAGACCCACAAAAATATTCCTATATATTTCTTTCCTTGCACTCAAGGGAGGGATGCTCTAAACGTCTGGAGAATCATAATTTTAAGATTAGATTTTTAAGATAATTTTTTTTAGCATCGTATACGAACTTCGATTCGAGAAGGAAAAAAAGTTCTCTTGCGAGCAAAAAAGTTGTTAATGAAATTTTCGCTTCATTTTTTGTTGATGGCGGTGAAACTAGCAGCAAAACTACAGTGGAACTCTGCGCCTCGATAGCAAAGATCCTCTGTTTTAAGAGGTTTTAACAAATTGTTCTATTTATTTCTCCTTTAAAACTGCATGACGAAAGTTCCAACTCCACTGCACCTGGTTAATGGGCTTTGAGAAATATCAAAGATAATTTGAGGTCAGTAATTACCTCAGATATTTGTTTGAATACATATTTTTATATCCAAGAGAGCCACCGCTTAAAGGTTTTGGCATAATGTGTCTCTCAGGAGACATTTGTCATCACAAATACAAATTTACATAAGATGCAGAAAATACAGAGAATCAGAAACAAATTAGATAAATTTACGTGCTAGAAACAAATGCTGATCTCAATACAATAAAACCCAAACAAACAAAAACAACACACAAGACGAACAGGAAGAGAAAAAAAATTACAAAGCAAAGAAAATGAAAAGATTTACAGCCAACTTCCATCTAACAATCCTCAGAGTTCAGAACATGATCAGCAACATTCCTGGAGACTTCACAACACCTCTAGATTCTGAGCAGTGAACATTTATTATTTAAAACATTTATAAACAAAATGTTTTTTAACCTGTCACAAGTTTTAGTTAGATAATATTTCAATGTTAAAGCACAATCATAAACGTAGTGATCTCCAAGTTTCCCGCAAATACAAAATGAGCTATTAGTTAATTTAAATCGATGAAGATAAGAAATGAAAGCGCCATGACCTGTTACAAAATATATAAAAGGTCAGAAGCTCAGGGTCTCGTGAAGGCAAAGACTCAAAAACTCTTCTACCAGTTTCAGAATCAGTCCAGAATTCACTCCAATTTAAAATAAGATCCTCTTGGATACTCCTTTTCAAAAACGAATATGGAGCAGGAATAATTAGTTCATCACCCATTACGGTAGCTAGTTTAGCGAAGTGCTCTGCAGTCTCATTTCCTGAGTTACCGACATGGACTTTCACCCAGGACTAGCCGACAGAATCACCCGCTTGACTAATATTCTTTTTGATGTCAACAAAAGATGATCTTGTATGGTAACTCTGAAGAACCTGAATAGATGACAAACTATCTGAAAATATATTAATTTTATAGACATTTTCCAAAGCCCAGCCCAAAGCGAAATTAATAGTTGCAAGCTCTGCCTGAAAAACAGTATTATAGTTCTTTAATTTGAAATACTAAACTTTAAATAAAACTCTATCTTTAAAAGTACACATGGAGAAACCGATACTGCCGTCTATATACCGGATCCATCCGAGTACACCTCAAAAGCAGAATCTTTAATTACCGATTTTATTTTAATTAGTTTATATTTTAATAAAGGCCCTTTTATAGAACAAAGGCCCTTATATAGCGCCAAAGCCTTTAACAAAATTGCAATTAAATGTCTGCTTATATCAGTATTAACAAAACTGCAATGAATGCTCTGGCTATAATTGGTATTTTTGGAGGCAGTATGAATAGACTTCCGTTTGGCCAGAATCGTTGAAAAAAAGATGTACATTATACATGGAACGAAACCATTAAAAACGGTCACCATCTGAAATGGAATCAAAAAATAAAAAAAACCCTTATACAGACGTCGTTTTTAACGACTCCAGAGAACATTCAGGAAAAACGCGAATCGAACAAAGCGTGATTGCGTAACAAACAAATTTGCAGACAAACAGATGAAATGCCGGACGGTCGAGTTGAAAGTAAAGTAATAAAAGTCGAGAGGAGAAACCTCCTGATTTATTTTATCTGTGAAGCTAAATTCAAATTCTATCTTAACTCTTTAACCTTAAGAATTCTAATCAAAATTCGATTCAATTATGACAAGGAGATGCAAAATTACAAAATTCAAGCGGAATACAAACAACGGAACATCTCGATCAATCGTTGCTGTGCATTTTTTTCATCGCATCGTTATTGATTGTCAGTAATATTTAATAGATGATTAAAAGTATGAAAAATATGCATAGCAATATGATTTGTTACTGGTTAAATTCAAATAAATTATAAATATACTTTGCCGAAACTCACTTTTTATTCATGAGATAATATTTTTTTAAAAGAAGTAAGTAATTTCATCGCATGTAAAATATTAAAAACTTTCGCAAAAATATATGTTTAAATGTCTTTTTACATTGTAGGGTAATATAACATAATTTTTGTCTAATAAGTATAACCAAAAGAGTTTTTTCCTTCCTTCCGAAAACATCGTCTTTACTTATAATGAAGCATATTGAAGTGAGAGGTAATGCAGAAATAAATTTTAATGAGCACAAGAAATAAATTTAATTGATTTGATACTTTAAATTATTTTAGAATTTTATGAAAAACGAATACAACGTGAACTCCGAATGTACAACCAAGCTGTTTTAAGTACAATAAATACTTCAAACTGCTATTCCAAATTCCACTTCAGAGGAAGACTAAATTAAAACCACAAATGCTGGAGCGAACGTTGACATAAAATACTTGCAAAAGAAGTAAAATTAACAAAATATAATAAAATACTTACAAAATTTATCAGTCTTGGCAACTAGTTTTTTAAGCATGATGTTTACACGCAATACTGCATTTAAATCAAAATTAAAATGTTATTTATGACGAAAAAGTATCATGAGCACAAGAAATAAATTTGATTGATTTGATACTTTAAATTATTTTAGAATTTTATGGAAAACGAATACAACTTGAACTCCGAATGTACAACCAAGCTGTTTTAAGTACAATAAATACTTCAAACTGCTATTCCGAATTCCACTTCAGAGGAAGACTAAATTAAAACCACAAATGCTGGAGCGAACGTTGACATAAAATACTTGCAAAAGAAGTAAAATTAACAAAATATAATAAAATACTTACAAAATTTATCAGTCTTGGCAACTAGTTTTTTAAGCATGATGTTTACACGCAATACTGCATTTAAATCAAAATTAAAATGTTATTTATGACGAAAAAGTATCATCCACAGAGAAGGCGAAATTCTGAATGAATACAGAAGAAAAATCATTCAGATTTCAGAATTATTTGTATTTGAATATAAATAAATAAATGAATAAAAACACTGAGACTTTAAATAAGAACAAGGTAAAATTCGAATACATGTTCTTTTTTTTAAAAAAAATTCGCCAGGCTAATTTCTAATATTGAGAAGAAAGAATAAAGAATAGGTATATATTTTTAGCATTCTAGTTGATAAAATTCCTAGGATTGGTTGTTATGTCTAAAAGATAAAAAATCCCTTTTCGGCAAGCTTGAAGGCAAAGGTAGATTCCTTTACGTTAATGTTACAAAAGTCATGAAATATTACATATTGATCAATACAGACATAGCCAATGACTTTATTGTTTCTACGCATTGCAATATTTACGCTGTGATTCTGCTTTCATGTCATTTAATTTTTGGCTATATCACGGTTTTATCATTCCATTTTTCATTCCAAAAAGTTATGATAGATTTATCGGTCAGTACATTGGTCAATTTTTTTTTATATCTCAACACATAATCATTCAACAGGTAGGAGTCATAAAGAAATAAACATCTCAGCAGTGCAAATATCTCCTAGAGAACATTAAACCAGCCTATCTGAAACAGTAACAAGAAATTGACTCTTGGCACGAATGAAGAAAGACTCTAGATTTAAAAATTAATTTATTTAATCTAGGTTACAATATAATTGTGCAAACATTACTTTGTCATATGGTAAAATAACATGACATGGAAGCACTTAAATACTACTAAAATGGGCTCATTTAGAAAACTCCCTGGTTACAGAGATAATAGTCACTAAATTCTTAACATATAAGAGAATAAAATTATTAAACTTTGTGTGTGGCAAATTTAATACGTGTTTTTAAAGCATAGGGGATATCAATGCAGCCAATTTGAACAGTAAATTTAAATCTCCATCCACGGTTAAAACCAAATACTTAGGCAGAAAATCCCAAACAATTTTAAAGTTAAGGAGATATTTTTCAATAGTAAAAAGGATAAAGGAAACTTATTTAAATATCTATCGTTTTTGGCTACTTTATATTGATTTTATTAAACAAATCATGGTCCCGCCATGTTTAGTTAAATATCAAATTAAAGTATTCTGTCAAAAAACCTATTATCAAATTAACTATTAAAATTATTTGATTCATTAAAATTAACTATTTACTTAATTAAAGTTAAAAATTAATTGTTACAAAACTTCACTAAAACCTTTTTCATGACTCATACTATATGCCAGTAATCTTTATCTTATAATTATCTAATAATTATATTAATTTAATTAAAAGTCACTATGGCTATGTATGTATGTTCCACATCTCCTAAACCACTGGACTGATTTCAATCAAACATTTCAAACTTTTTATTTAAGAAAAGAGAAAGGTCACCTTCAACTTTTCAAAGCCTAAAAGATGCTTAAAATTTCACTTAATTAAAAATTAATCAAGGCGTTTTTCCGCGATGTCTTTCATTTCCATAAATTTGTTTCTCTCATTTTAATATTTTTTTCAAAATTAATTTTAAACTGAATTCGTAACAATATTCTTGTTGATCAAAAATAATACGAAGAACTGTTTCCAGAAGGAAGAATGCTAAAAGAAAATTTTAAAAGTAGACGATTTAACAATTTATATCGGGACCAACTATTGATTTATTTTCACGCTTTAAATTAATGAATAATTAAATAGTTAATTTAATTGTTTCAAAATATTCATTAAAACCTTTCATTGACTTTAGTAATTGTTAACAAAATTTGAAGTACCTATATAACAAATAATAACGTATGAAGAAAACGGTTGTTTTTAAAAATCGTCTGGTTCAATTGATATTCTCATTTTAATTGAAAGCGTTTTGGATCAGAAAAGGAATTTGTGTATTATAATATTTATACCATAGTAATTTTTACATTGAAAATATTAAACATGAAGACATTTTAATCCGGAGCAAAGCCAGGTATATCAATTAACAGTTATAATTAACAAAATTTAACAAAGATTTAAGAAAGATATTAACTATAAATTAATTAGTCATAAATTAATTATATATTATACCGTATAAAAAGTGAAAGTGAATGCGGTTGATGGGAACTCATAACTTCTAAGTAATTCTTGCAGTCAAAAAACTTTCAATATAAAAGTAGTTTATGATAAGGTGATAATTTCCCTAATTGAAATTTTCTTTTTATCTTCAATCTTAACGAAGCTATGGGGAAATGATAAATTGGGGGGGGGGTATTGAATATCGCTTTTCAGCTCATAACTTATAAGTAATTCTAGCAGACAAAAAACTTTTAGTATAAAAGTTGGTCGTCATAAGGTGATAATTTGCTTAATTGAAATTTTTTTTCTATCTTTAGTCGTAACAGAGCCATGGGGAAATGAGAAGTTGGGGAGGGGATTGAAAATGGCTTTTTAGATCATAACTTCTAAGAAATTGTGGCTATCAAAAAAGTTTCAATACAAAAGTTGTTTGTTGTGATAAGGCAATAATTCGCCTAATTTGAATTTTCTTTCTATCTTGAATCGTAAGGGAATTATGGGAATATGAAATTTTCAGTCCCCCACCATTTCCACCCCCTTTGAGCTGGTTAGCCCATCTGTGAACTCGGCCGAGATTTTCACCGTCCTTACAACATATCCGTCGTCAGTTAAAATCTAATCAAAATTACTCTAGTTATCGTGTTTACAAAATAACACGGGCCAAAGCGTTATGCATATACCTCTCTACTAATAATAACAAGGAAAAGAACATTTTGCCGTCTATTCTCATAAGTATTGGAGCTACAAAAATGAAAGAGGGTGGAAGAAACTGCAAATGACGAGAGCTTTCCAACAAGGGGTAACATGCATAAGTTAAAACATACTTTAAGTTAGGGGGAGAGGAGGGGAAGGGTGGGAAAATCACTTTTCAGCTCATAACTTCTAAGCAATTGTAGCTATCGAAAAAGTTTAAATTCAAAAATTGTTCGTTATGATAAGGCAATAATTCGCCTAATTTGAATTTTCTTTCTATTTTCATTTGTAAAGGAATTATGGGAAAATGAAAATTTCCACCCCCACCATTTCCACCCCTTTTGAGCTGGATAGCCCATCTACGAACTCGACCGAGATTTTCACTATCCTTACAACATATCCCAAGCTGGTTAACTTTACATCAAAATTACTCCAGTTATCGTGTTCCACAAAATAACATGGGAAAAAGCGTTATATATATACATATATATATATAAAGTTTTTAACGAAGGGTGGTTTTGGGTTCTAGGGTTCATGATCGGTGAAGATCTGCAGAAATTTTCCGAAAGTCGTGTCATGAGAACCATTGCAATAGGTAGAGTTCCTATAAGGAATCTACCTAAAAAGGACATGTATTTATATTATGATATGTTTGGACAATCTAATGGTTTTTATATTTCTTGTTTACCATAGATTCTTTTACGTCAGTATTTCTCAATATGCGAATCGCAACACTTCCCACAAAATTTTTCAATTTCGACATTTCTGAAAAAAAAAGTGTAAAAATAAATAATGTCAGCTTGAATTGAAGGATTCTATTAAAATTTGTTAAATAAATACTATTAATTCATTTTCTTATAGTTAATGATTAATTAATGAATTATTTTCCTACTTATTTTTGAAGTTAGTGGCCACGGCAAAATTTTTCTGACGGATATGGTGCCGGAATTTCTTTCACATACATACAAAAATTACTATACTAATGTGTTAGGTAAATTTGTTTGCCTTTACATCAAAAGTTAAATCTTTATTCAATATCTGAAACTGGGAGTTCAGAATATCTTCAAAGTTCTTTAGGGTTAATAAGATGACTTGGTCATCACTGAAGAAAAGGTCACTTGGTACAATTATATTGTACCATTGCACCAAACGGAAAAAGTTCATCCACTGCCATTTAGGATATTGAATGATATTGTTTCTTGATTCCCCGCCATAATTCATCAGCAAATTCTGACAAATCAGCAAATTCTTCTTATTAACTTAGGACTACGTTTCTCCCATTGGGGTCTCAGGAAGGAATTTGATTCGCATGCCAAAACGCCACAAAAAACGTTATATGGGAGATCCTCTATATCTCGGTAACTGCATACGTTAAAAACATAACTAATGTCTTATTTTAGAGATAAAGGGTAACAAAAGAAGTTACAAAAAAAATTTTGAAAATCGGAAAAGAGTCACGCGAGTAAAGTAGTCCTCCGCCTTTAACATCAGCGGCTGTTTGAAAAAGACAGACTCCCGTCATTTTTTTTCTACAGGTAGATGGCTAACACAATCTGTTTCAGTTGTAAATTGTTTTTGGATCCAGTTTAGATTTTCAAAATCTAAATTTAAAGAGAAATTACGGAATCATAATCACTTACGTTGATCAGTTGAAGTCTGTAGGCATTTCAACTGATTTAGAACAACTTCAGAAATCAAAGTTTCATGAAATTCAAAGTCAGCAAACAAAACTTACGCTTGCAGCATTTTAAAGAATATAACAAAGAGGCTGCATTTTTAATATCATTTCAAGTATTACCAGCACATTAACAATTTATTCAGCTAAAACGCGCCACTATTCAGTTATAAAATAACCCTTGCCTCCGTAAAGAACGTGTTTTAAAATACCCGTTGTATTTTAACCAGTGGCGAATCCAGGGGGGATATCGGGCTACAGCCCCCCCCCCCCCAGAGCCAAGCCAGAATTCTTGAGTTTATTAACTTCATTACAACTGTTTTTTCTTAATTTCCCTCTTTTTAAAGAATAATAAAAACTTTTCAGCATTACTTTCTGGCTTGACAGGATCGAGAATTTTCCTACTTTTGTAGTCATTCCACTTGTACTTGTAGCTTTGACGCGGTTTAAGACATTTTTTGGCTAGTTACTTCATTGCATTTTCTATTAAATTATAGAAAGTATTGTAGTGTTTTTTTATGATTCTTATTGTCAGATGAGTAAAGTCTATAGAGTTAAACGGTTTTGGTTTACATAAGCCATAAGGTTGATATTCTTCACGGCGATACAAAATTTTTATGACCTCAGACCCAAATCCTTTATTCGCCATTGATTTAACCCTTTGCGGTCGATGCCGCCACCCGTTTGGGTAGGCTGGTCGGTGTGGGTTTAAAACAAAAGAAAATCGACTTCTATGACGACTTGCGAATGCCGCCACTGTGGCGGCATCGACCGCAAAGGGTTAATACAGCACTAACTGCACCCGCCGTGCTACGAAATAGCCTCGTCAACTCGCAACGCTACTTTTTCAGTTTTAAATACTGCATGTAGATAATGGATATAGTGGAGCACACTACAAAACGAAAAACCCCATTTGAGTTCTACTATTTTGCGCAACTTTGTCACGAATGCATAAAAAAAACCGTCAATGCAGTCTGATATTGCTCTAAATAAAGTTTCCATCCCCTACTGTAGGTATTTTCCAATGCAGTAGAACCCCGCTAATCCGAACCGATTTTATTTTCGAAAATTATATGTAATTGAAAAGATTACCTGAAAAGATTTAAATATACATACTGAAAACAAAAATGTACTTTTTCAGCATGCATAATTTTGTACATATTGAAGAAACTAATGCAATAATTCAAGGATAAGGTCACTTCATACAGAAGCACATCCATTATTCTAATGAAAAGGAAGACATATTCTCTTTCTATTGCTTTTGAATAAAAGAATTCAAGAGATAGCAGTACTGAGTACTTATAACTTACATTTTTTTTTAGGATACAACTTTTTCTTTTCTATTTTTATCGGAATTTCGGGTAATCCAAATTTTTGTAATGCGAACAGGCACCGGTCCCAATTAGTTCGGATTAGCGGGGTTCTACTGTATTCTTGATGCGCCATGTTGATTGAAGTACGTACAGATCCTTAATAATATAATAAATGTGAAAGTGTGTATGTCTTTCTGTCTGTGTGTTAAGCTTTCACGGCAAAACTACCAAACCGATTTGGATGAAAATTGGCAGAGTTGTAGCTTGAAACCCAGGAACGGACATAGGGTAGGTGAAATCACGTTAAATTAATTATTTTTGACCACAGATTAAAATTAATTAACAAAGAAAGTCCATTGACTCCACGATTTGCGATGAAGATTATTTTATTTTTCAATCAACTGTCACGTGATCCTTCAGGAATGCGAAAACATGTGGAATAAATTATTTTTAAAATAAACTCCTTTTTCCGCCGTAACTTCGGAACAAATTGTCCGATAAAGTTATTTTTATGCCATCTTAAAGTTCAAACTTTTACCTTTTCAATGATAACAATATATTTTCTGTGACATTTTTCCTTCAATTTTTATTAATTTTTTAAAGTTTAATAACTTTAATTACGTGCAGACGATTTGGAAATAACGCAAATTTATAGCTACTCTGTTCCTAGGAAACGGTTAGACTTACAACTAATTTACCTTTATTTCTGAAAATTTTGCTTATCTTTATAAATATCTATAAAATAAGGCAGAAATTACAAGTATTTGTCTGTCTGTCGGTCACAAGAACTCCTCCTAAACGGTGAACGGTAGCGACATGAAATTTACACACGACATTCTAGAGCATATTTCTAGGTCAAAGGTGCTATTTTTAACTTTCAGAGTCAATTAGTTCAATTTAATTAAATAACGAAAATTAGCCGCTTTTAAGCCTAATGCTAGATGTTTTTTGCCAATAACTTCTGAAATATTTATTAGACAACAATTATTTTTATGCCATTTTAAAGACCAGAAAATGTTCTTTTAAATGCTATTCCTATGTTCTTTTAAATGATTAATTCCATTGCGATGAAATGTTTTCTCTGACTGTTATAAAGGTTTAAAAATATTTTTGTAACGTAATTTCTAACAATACTTTTTATTCTTATAAAAATAAATTCAAGCCAAATTACTGTTTCGCGCGCGGGCTTTTGCCAGTGTTAAAGTTAATATAAGAAAATATTGCTTTCTTTGACCATAAACAACAAAGGAGGCTTTGCACTTCCGGTTTCCTGTTGTAGTAGCATTTACAGCTTTTAATACGGTTACACAGTGGTCCAATGACGTTAGTGAATTATTGTCTCGATGTTTTGTTTAATTTTCACAGTGAGATATTACAGAATATCCATCTGGAGATACGGTAATGGGCATTAACAAGGAACATCATATTCTGTAGAGCTTTTCAACATCTTAGAATTGTCAGGGGCACCTTCCGACAAGCTGAGATTGAATGTCGGTGTGCCAGTACTACTAATACGTAACCTCGATATACCGAGACTGCGCAATGGCACACGGTTACAAATTACACACCTAGGTCCAAACGTCGTGAAAGCTACTGTTATGACTGATATAGGGAGAAGAGAGAGCGTTTTAATTCCATGCCTTCCGATAATACCGAAGGATTTATCATCTCAGTTCAAAAGGTAACAAATCCCTTTAAAAATATCACTTGCCAGGCTCAGGGCCAGACACTGAAAGTGGCAGGCGTACATTTGAAAAAACCATATTTTTCGCATGGTCATGTTTACTATATGTGGCGTGCTCACGTGTGTCCAGCACACACAACCTCTACATCCGTGCAAATAACGTGGTATACAAAAGTATATTAGCATAGATAAACAATTTACATAACTATATCAGCATACATGTACAGTACACTCCTGTCAGTCGTCCAATTAAGT
The DNA here is from genome assembly GCA_013235015.1 of Araneus ventricosus. NCBI lineage: Eukaryota > Metazoa > Arthropoda > Arachnida > Araneae > Araneidae > Araneus > Araneus ventricosus. The sequence continues at coordinate 213,938 of BGPR01001167.1, read as the reverse complement.
ATTATCAACCGTCAGAACTTTTACTTTCCCCTTTCAAAATGCAACAAAACATTTACATTCGTGAATTAAAAAAAAGAATAATTCAAATTCTTCGCGCACGAAGTCGCGGGTAACAGCTAGTAAAAAATACTGCTGAAATTGTGATGATCAACGGTAAAATTACTGCAAGAATGTATGTCGATATCATGCCCCAAAATCTGAAGAAATCCATAAAAAATTTGAGTGTGGGTTGGCGGTTTATCTTTCAACGAGATAATGACCTAAAACACACATCAAAGATTTCTAACGATTATTTCTCAAAAACGAAATTAACATACCGGAGTGGTCACCGCAAAGACCAGACCTTAATCCAATCTAAAGTTCATGGTCAGTTTTGAATCAGAAATTCCCTTTTGATGAGAGAAAAAAAAATCAATTTTTTGAGACGATCAAAAATGAATGGCGCAGTATCAACCAAGAGACAAAGCAGAAACTGGTTGATAGTGTGAGGTCTCCCCTTCCTTGTTCCCACGGCTACAGGGCCACACAAGAGACCCCAGGAGCGGAGAAGAGGAAAATAAGGGCCATAAAACAAGTCGTGAAAACGGTCCGGTGTTTACACAAACCCAGAGGGGTTCAGGGAAGAATGTTGGCGGTATCGTTTGTATAGACCCCACAAGTGGAGCCGATAGGGACGGGCAGTTAAGGAGTGACCGTTTCCAATGAGAGCCTGGAAGGAAGGCGCACGACTGCGGTTGGATGGTTTGTTCAGCGGGTTGACAAATCACTGAGAATTAATTCTTCGACCACTCCCCTGGGCTCTGAAGGGTAGGTGTTTAAGAAGGGAAGACGAGAGGAGAGAGGGAGACGATAGCTGAGAAGTAAACACACGGGGTGCTACGCCGTGGTGTTGGTTTTTCCAGAATCTGAACTTTGACGAAACGGGCGTTTTATTGACCCCGTGACTGTAGCCAAATCCTTGGCTAGACTAGCTCCTTTGGTGAGCTGTCGAATTAAATAGTAGCATCCCTTTGGTGGATCGCTGGAAGTTAGCGAGCGTTTGCATAACCTGTTTGTCAAATACCGACCCCTGTATCTCTTACTCATCTTGAGTAACCCTTTAGCCAGAGCCTGGCTATAATAATCCCTGTGGTGGATTACTGAAATTGATTGAGCGTTCAATAACCTCGATTTCATCTACCGAACCTCAGTGTCTACATAACTCGCCCCGAGTTGTTACAATTTGCTGAACTCTCAGAGTTCCTAAACAGATGATCAGTTGCATCACGAGTAAACTCACCTTGACAACTTCGACTAAGTCAAGTTACGTTCATTATTGACTCTCGCGATACATATGCGGGACTTGTTATTCTCTATTCTTGAATGTACAAATCTTTTGTAATTATGGCCTGTACATAGGCCATTAGTCAAGAAGTTCTTTTAAATTTTGATGTGCTGTAATTCTGTGTCTGTTGATCAGACCCCGGTATAACACTGGGTTAAGACCTTACAATAGTCTGAATCAAAGACTGAAAGCAGTGCAACCCGGTCAAAGAAGGCCCATATAAACATTTAACACTGATATTTTATTTTTAAAAATTAATATGTGTGACAATGACATTTTGTCTCGCCCTCCTGCCGGTGGATGGCGCTGCAAAGACCTTCGACTTTCCGTAGAAGAACAGAGAGAGAGAGTGTGTGACTTGAGCCTTCGTGCGAGAAAGCTGGTTGGTTTTCCTCTCACGGGACGAACAAATCTCGCATGCTTAGCGAGTTGTATATATGTAATGTAATATTAATTAACCCAGAATAATTCTATGTGGAAGATGTGTGAAGAAATAAATTTCATTTAATTCAACTTTGCCCAACGTTATTTTAACCGTCATTTGCACTTCCTGTGAGCCAGCCGGATAATTGCGGCTAAATATGTTAATTTTTCGTCGTAAGTTTTTGGCCGTTCGAATAATTTGGAACAACATATAATTTATAAGTTATATGAAAATGATCCAATTCTGGCTTATTTTGCGAAAAATTTTGAGTTACTTGAAGTTTTTTCTAATGAATACGATTGAATAATTAATAAAATTAATATATTTGAGATATAAATAAACAAATTTATTTTCTGTAATAAAAAGCATAAAATTTTCTATAGTGTTCTAATAATTTTGAATAGCACTGTATATATGAAGAGTATATATTTATTTTCTCGAAATACAGGCAAAATTAGCTTTCATCACTCTTTTGCAGTGATGATCGTCTACACTTATAAAAGGCAATGTTTGTGTGCGTGTTTGTCTGCGATGTCCAGACGAATCTATCGCACTTACAGTCATGAAATTTCGCACACAGGTAGTCGTAATGGTGACTGAATGCACCTCGAAGCCGAAATTTTAAATTTTAATCTAGAATTTTTTTTATTTAATGTTTTGTGTTGTTTTGGTTGATTTTTCGCACTCATTTCTCAATAGAATGGTTTCGAATAATTGTACGACAAAAATAGATACACCATCGGAAAGAGCACGCGATTTCCGTTCTAATGAAGTTAGTTTTGAATTTCTAACGCAATTTACTGAATTTTGAGAAATTTTTAAAAAATACCCAGTTTGGGCATCGAGATTCTACTTTTGATTTTAAATTTGTTGCATCCGACTTTCTAATAACACTGTTATTTTCAATTTTTTTCAGCTTATAAGTAGAACGGTTCTGTCGGATTTAAAACAACGGTTAAAATATCTTTTCAAGTTTTTTTAAAATTAATTTTTTTATGAGCAGTTGAGAGTTATTTTTATGGAGAGAGTTCCTCGCGCGCCACCCTTCGGAACGCAGATGGCTATGTGATTGGTTGAAGGGGAGGTGACGTCATAACCTTGAATTGAATGACTGATTATTATTTCCGGCAGTATCTTAACGTATTTATTCATCTCGCATACTTAGCTTGCAGTATAATTTTCACGTTGCAATTTTTTATTATTGTTTATCGCGAAAAAAAATAAGCGGGAAAATCAATAATGTGTATCTTTTGTTTTCAAAACTTTTTCATGTCATTGTGGGCGTTTTTCTTCTTTTTTCATTTTGTTGAAGTCCTGATTCCACGAGCAACGCCGTGCGCGTACTGCTAGTATCAAATATGCACTTAGGGTGTCATCTATCGGCACCGCCACTTATCTCCAGTTAAGCTACGAAATCTCATATCAGATGAATGGATATTTTGGTTTTTAATTTTAAAAAAATTATTAACTGCAATTTGGAGATTTTGACGATTCACACATAAATCATAGTAAGTTATCGGACATTCTGACAAAATTTTAGACTTCAATAATTGTTATGGAGGTAGTGATATAATTTGTTGAATTCTACGCTCTGGACGACCACCTGTTTTTCTAAGATATGTCATTATTATTAGTTGTTGTCAGTGGAGTAGCTGCAACTTTTGCCGCCAGGGGCGAACTTCCAACATGCCGCCCTTTCTTTACAAGATACAAAAGGTGCATAAACAAAATAAAAAAATAAATTCCAGGGAAAATGACATTTTATTAGTAAAGTAACTTGTCGTTTAATGCCCCCCGATTTCTGCAGATAGCCGCGAGATCGCGCGTCCAGAACCAGTTTTTCATTCACATATGGACAATTTATCGATATAGGCGAAAAATATGAATTAATTACCTTAGTTATATACACAACTAGCAGTAGCGCACGGCGTTGCCCGTGCAATCAGGACTTCAACAAAATGAGAGGAAAAAAAAAAAAAAAAAAAACCCGCCCACAGTGACATGAAAAAGTTTTGAAAACAAAATCAAAACAAAAGATACACATTATTGATTTTCCCGCTTATTTTTTTTTCGCGATAAACAATATTAAAAAATTGCAACGTGAAAATTAATATACTGCCAGAAAAGTATGCGAGGTGAATAAATACGTTAAGATACTGCCGAAAATAAGAATCAGTCACTCAATTCAAGGTTATGACGTCACCTCCCCTTTAACCAATCAAATAGCCAGCTGCGTTCCGGAAAAGTGTCGCGGGAGAAAACTCGCTCGAGGAAAATAACTTTCATCTGCCCAGGAAAAAATTAATTAAAAAAAAAAACGGGAAAATATATTTTAACCGTTCTTGTTTTAAATCCGACAGAGCCGTTATAGTTATAAGCTGAAAAAAAATGGAAAATAATAGTGTTATTAGAAAGTCGGATGCAACAAATTTAAAAACAAAAATAACATTTCGATGGCAAAACTGGCTATTTTTTAAAAAATTCTCAAAATTCAGTAAATTTAAAACTAACTTCATTAGAATGGAAATCGCGTGCTCTTTCCGATGGTGTATCTATATTTATCGTACAATTATTTGACCAAATCAACACAAAACATTAAATAAAAAAATTTTCTAGATTAAATTTTAAAATTTCGGCTTCGAGGTGCATTCAGTCACCATTACACTACCTGTGTGCCAAATTTCATGGCTGTAAGTGCGATAGATTCGTCTGGACATCGCAGACAAACATTGCCTTTTATAAGTATAGATGAATGAGTCAGGGCCGCTCCCCTTTTTAGCTATAAAATTGTTTTCATGTACGTCTGATTTTCCCGCCCTTTTCGTAGTGTCGCCCGGGGCGGACCGTCCCCTCCGTTACTGGTTGTTGTTTTTAAAATCTCTCTAGCAATTAGATGAACATGCAATTACAAAAAAAAACAAAGAGTTATTGCGGAAAAACGTTAAGATTTAAGGTGGTTTTTAACTAATTAAAATTTCCAAAAATGCTTTCTTAGTGAGCACCTACTACCCAAAAAGTAACCACCTGCCAAATTTCAAGGGCTCATGGTTTGGGAGATTTCGTGATGAGTGAGTGAGTCATGGCATTTGCCTTTTATATATGGTATTATATTTTGCATTAAAAACGCAGTAATTCATCATTCTCAATATGTAATGCTCTTTTCATGATAATTTTGTCTTCACTGTGTATTTAAAAGACGCCATTGAATCTGTGTAGCTTATGTGTGAACTTGCTGATCTGCGATGGTTACCGGTGCTTGGTTCTGATTTACTTATACGTTGAAGCGATGATTACATTAATTAGATGATTACAGCTGGAAATGTAAACTCTTCATTGGAAAGAGGAAGCAACGTAGAGTGGGTAATTGCTGTACGTCTGCAATTAGATTTGGAATGGAAGGCAGCAAATAACATCGACTGCTATTCCTCTTCACAAAATTCTCCACTGTTGATGATTTTTAAACTGCACGGAGCCCGTTATTTGTACTGAGTGAAGGATATTCATAGGTAGTTAAAGAATAATGACAGACGCTCTATTACCATTCCCAACAGTGAAATATTGTTGCAGGATATCGGCAGCTTGATGTTTATGACTCTGCTTCATTCTACAATCAGGAATGGCGCTAGAGTTTGCCCGACTGGGGGAACAAGTGTAATGAAATTGGTTTGAAATTTTCGCCAGATTATTATTTATCAACTACAGTTCAATACCGCGTACAAAAATTTTCCCCGACGGGGGGGCATGGCCCCCCTCTGGCGCCACCCCTGTCTACAATATTTCATGTTCTCTGATACCTGAATGTCAGCTTCAGTATTTGAAAGCCCTATTTAATCTTTTGTAAGAGCAGTACCGTGTGCAAAATAAACAGCCTAAAACAAGAACAGAACTTGGAAAAACATTTAGGGTCTCGGTGGTAAGATCTCGGCTTCCGAATCGGAGGGTTTCATGTTTGCAACCTGATTCCGCCGTGACTTGTATGCGTGCTTGGTGCATGCCAAATATGACGTCGAGTGTCGAACGTCCTCCCGTTGATGTGTCATGGAAGTTCAGAGAAAGGGATGCCGTCTCCAGAGTCGTCCTCGTCATATGACTACGATTCAAAATTATGAGATCTGTCCCAAAATTGCTCTCGTTCTGCATCAAAACAGGACTAAATAATATCTACTACTAATAAAGGAGAATGTGTGTGCGCGTTGGCGCTCTACAGGTCAGACCGCTGGACTTGGAGCTACGAAATTTGGTTCAAATATACTTTGGAGGGTGGAAATGTGAACCTCGGAGCACGTTTTTTAAAATTTTAATTAATAAAAATTTAAACAAAATTTTGGCGTTTTTCCTTAATAACTTCAGAAAATATTACAGCAAAAAAATCATTTTATACAATCTGAAAGTTAGAATTACCTTCCCAGTGATATCAAGTTTCCGTGCTATGTTTTCTCAAATTTTAATAAATTATAAAAATATTTTTTGGCATAATTTGTAACAATACTTTTCATTGCTGCAACGCAACTCAAACCGTTTTCATCGTTTAAACAAATATTTAATTGCGTTTTTCTCTTTCATTTTTTGTAACCAGAAAACTCGTTCATAGAACTTATTAGGCTCCCCTTTCTTTTTCCTCGTGCTGCCCTCTAGTGATTCAATATTAAATAAATAAGTATGTATACAGGAGAGCTAGACTAATTAAATTCATTTACTTATTTAACATCAGAATCAAGAAGATAATTTCTTATATAAATGTATTAAAATATTCAGTATTTAAGTACCCAAACAACTTGTAATTAGTGAAAAAATTAATTAAAGGAATTTCAATACTGGATTTTTTAGAATCATCCAAACTGATGAAAATGACAGAAAAGGATTCATTAACACATTCTGTTTTAAAATATCTTTTGTTTTCTGAAAAACAGGCGATTATTTTGCTTTTACTGTTTTCATTGTTATAATCTCCATGCACTCATTAATTTTCAAATTGTAAATATGCATGGCACAAAACTGGGAACAAGTTGTTTATAAGGCAACCACTTTTTTGTAAGTATTATTGTGCATAATTAATAATAGATTAATAATTGTGGACCTAGAGCTTCAAAACTTGGCACAAATATACTTGGGAGGGTTGGAATGTGCACCTCAGAGCCCTTTTTTTAATTGATTAAAAATAAAATGCGTTTCAATTCTTAACTATGTATGGAAGTAAAAAAAAAATGAACTATAACACTAAAAAGAATATAAAATATAGAAAATGACTAAATTAAAAGGCATACTATTATTAATTAGAGGTAAAATATTGGCTCATAGTAGAGAAAGGACAAAGCAAATTAAAATTTTATTAAATTTTTGATTTTAGTAAAAAGTTTATTCTTCATAAGAATTATATCAACTGAACTACATTCACACCAAAGTAAGATTAGAATTTATAAGTTTTGAAATAAGCACATGATTTTCTATTATTGTTATTATTTACTTGAATAGTTTAATTAAATAAAGTAAATTACAGCATTTTAGTAAATTCAAATGGCTGATATTTCTTTCATTGATTTTATCAGCTCATGCTGATATAATTTATTTATTTTTGTAGTTAATTTCCTATTCCCACAAATCAATACTGCTTTTTCTTACGTAGCTATTAAATGCTAGGAGCTCACTAAAAATATACAAACATATCAAAATGTTTAAATTTATTAATGTATATTTCTTTACTTTTGAACACTGTTTACACATGAAATGTCAAAGAAGGCAAATATATCAATGCAGTATTAAATTTACATAGAATTAAAATGGCAGAACACACATATTTCATTATTATCATCAAAACTGTAAATTGCTCTTTAAAAAATTCTTATCCAATTTTACTCAGAGGTTATCATTTTGGACTTGAATGTGGAAGTAAAACAAATTAACTCGTGATCGGTCAACAACGTTTGAGCATGAAAAGACGAGTTAACTTGAGAATGGTCAACAATGTGTTAAAATATGTCTTTTATTGTCAAATAATAATAATAATAAGTAAATTGCATAAATCAGTATAATCAACCTGAAAATTGTATCTTACCACCGTGAAAAATTACGAATTACAAATTTAATTGAAAATTGATGAGGTCAGTATTGAATGAAAAAACAAACTGAAAAAAGATCTTAATCAAGAATCATGCTCCATATTATAATAAAACTGGAAAAAAAAGTTGAAGTTACTTAATCAAATTATTTTATTCTATGAAATTATTAATCAGTACATACGCACACAGATCTTAATTTATACTAACAAATGCTCCGACACATTACTTCATAATTTAAATCATCAGCATTTTGTGACTAAATGAATTAATTTCCAAAATAATGAGGTGAAAATTTTTTCACCCTTAAATTTTGCCTTTTGGGTTCACTGTTGTAAACTGCACTAAAGTAGGTGCGATTTCCTAAACAACACTGAAAGAAATCCAATAGATGGCAGAAAAATGTAGCATTTTCTCCGAAATGTTTTGCAAAATTTGACCTCAAATATGTGTTTTCTAGAGTTTGTGCCCAAGCAGACATCTGCATCCTATTAACACGGGAAGATGCGTGCGGGGTGTTTCGACACCCATGCTTGAAAATATTCATCTGCCATATCTTCCTGTAAAATGTGGTCAGATCCATTCAGTACATGCCTCCAAAGTCATGTTCAAGACGTACCGCATGAAAAATGCGAAATCTGAACATTTTTCTGTTTTATAGAACGATTTGGGGTGTGTCGACACCCAACCACTCAGTTCTCGTATTACTATTTTTTAGTTTGAGACAATGGCATTTTCTGGCCTCTCTAGACGGTCTTTTGCACCTTCGACTTATGATTTTAATGAATGAAAAACTTCATACGTCTTCTTGGAGGAGTTTCCGTCGGATGAAGAGTATACTGAATAATTAGATAATTCAGATATATTTGGTGATCACCCGTCTACATCGGAGGAAGAGTGAATCTCTTCAGAAGATGTTGCTAATGATCCAACTAGTATTTTTATGGGAAAACATAGAGCCATTTCAAGTTCAGAGATTCATAGCATCCCAAAATATCACCAAGACTGAATAAAAACCCGAAGTAATTGCGTTCCACAAGCGATAAAAGGAGCGGTAGATGCCAATGGAAATCGTATTCGGTGGCCAGAATATTAAGCCAGTGTACAATGATAATGTTTTTTTCACTTTCAAATATTGCTGGAAAAATTCAAGGATCTTGCTTTTTATTGACCGAAACCCCCACCAGAGAAATTCAAAAATAGGTGGCATTTCTTGAAGGATTTACCCTATTCACTTTTAGACCTTCACATGAAATCATGGTAAAAACAAGAGCAGGTGCATATCAAATGTTTTCTTGATGAGCTAGAAATGAGGAGAAAAAAAGCTCATGTTACTGCAGATTTTATACATATGTCCATTAGAAAAAGACAGAAAATTAAAAACTTAGTTCGAGAAGGGCAAAAAAGGCACAAGTCGGAAGCTCTGTGAAATACAGGCTTTATGTAGAAACCGTATACAATCTAATGCTTCTAAGCCATGAACACACTAATTATTTTAAAAATTAATTATATAATTAAATATTCTTATTAACAATACTGTATAATTTTGATTATAAACACAGAAAATATAAATAAATTTTCCATATAGAATTTAACGAATCCAAATCTTCTGAAAAAAAAAAAGGGGAGTACTTTTAATTTATTTGTTATTAACTATTATTTTAAAATTAAGTTTTACATAACAAATATAATAATTATCATAAATTGCACAACTTGTTAGAATTGTAAAAATATATTTTTTATTTATGTCCGTAAATTGTTTGGCCCACGCACATTATATTGTTACATTTTATAGTGCGAGTCCTCTCAGGTTAATAATCTGATAAGATCAATCAGAAATATTATTTTTAATAATTTGCCTTAGCCCTAATTTATAGCACTGTGACAGCAAAAATTATTTTAACACATTTGCTAATGATCTAAATTAAAACTAACAAACTAAAAAGAATATTTAACTTTTAAGTGCAAAATTTTGCTACGGTTTTCCCACTTGAACGTTTCTGACATAAATAATGTTAAGATTACAGAGTCAAAATAACTTCACAACAAAAGTCAGTAAGACAATTCACTATTTATTTAACAATAAATGGTCATATCAATCAACATTTACAATTTTCCAGTGTTATTTGTAAGAAATTAAAACACTATGCAAAAGCTGTCATGTACGATGCATGTTTTATATATTAAACCCCCTTAATTGTTTTCTTAGCAAACAATACTTTGTATAAATAATTACATCATCTGCAAAAAGGTAAGTATATTCACAAATATAACTTATATATGTCTATTCACAAAAATCATGAAAAAATATCTTAAAACATTAAACTAAACACAATAATGTGACACAAACAACATGCTGCCATAAGGAGTGTAGCATTCTCTGCATGGTATGGTAACACAATAAGCATGCATTTCCGACTATACGCAAGTCAGCTTATACACTTGCAAAAGTTTCAGTGAGTTGTTCTAAGCACATAATAAAAGTTGTTCCTGGAATGCGGAACAGAACACATTGGACTAGACTTGATGATAAGTATTGACAAGATGAATCACACCAAATAAAATAAACCTGCTGATGAAATTTTCACAACAAAAATCAAACATTTAAAACCTTATTTCGGTTTAATGACCATCATGGACAAATAAAAATTACTTCATACAAATGTTTACAGCAAAATCACTCAAAATATTAGATCAGTCTGTATGGTCTGACCAATGAATGTTAAAAATATCATATTACCTTCATAAAAGTAAAATCTTGCTCAATTCACAATACAAATGAACATATTTTTCATGAAAAAGTATAATGGAAGAAACATAACTTGCAATGATTATCTTAAAAATAATAGCTAGAAATCTATTTAATTGACTGTTTCAACTTATTATTCTTAACATATAAGGTACGTAATTGCTTACAGAAAGCAATACTAATATCTAAAAAGATATAACTTTCCTTAATTTATTTCTGTTTTTTCATGGAATTTCAGTACCCCCTTTTAAATTAAATTATAAAGAAAAGTAAAAAACATATCAGAAACAAAAGGAAATAACACTAAAAAAAAAAATTCTCTCAGTGAAGCTAAGCTTAAATAAATATACACAAACCAAATCGATGATTAAGATTACAAAGAAAACCTTTATGCTGCAACACAGCTGCCACATAAATTGGAAAATTTACAAATATATAAGCACTAACTTGGAATATTTGATGTTGCTAATTTTGCATATTTAAGTGAATGGACGGTGCAAAAATAAAAATGATTTTTTAAGACGACAGCGCATACTAAATTAAAACTTGACAATAAAAAAATACGCTTTGCATAGTTGAGGAAAATTTAACTAGTGTATCAGCCAACATGTACCTTAAATTTTAGATCATAAATTTTATTCACAAAAAATTAAGCGTAAATATATATTGTAATATGTACAAATGAAATATAGTAAATTCACTGACAACTTTATCTCTAATAGGGAAAAGGAAATAAATACCAAATGGAAATAATTTAAACTGATTTTATATAGCATTATTAATACAGTTAATATCTGATTAAAACTAATCTAATCAAATACCTCAAACAGCTTCGCAAAATGATTAAAACTGATCTACAGTTAGAATTCTACTAAAAACAAGGCTAAAGTGGATCGTTAATGATAATTTGTGAGACAAATTTTGACTTTTCAGTAAATTTTTTTTTTTTTAACAGTGTGGATAATAATCCGATCCAATTATGAATGTTCCAACATTTTTCAAAATTTCCAATAAACATTTCTATAATGCAACATTTACATGTTGAATTGACTATACAGAAGGAGCTTATAAATTCTGGTGAAAATATTATCAAAATGCATTGCAATTAATTCTAAACTGTGCGAATATTAGTTATTCATCTTATAAGAAAACTAATAATTTTCCAGATTGCGAGATAAGATTTTTTTTCTAAATTTATCCATTTTTGACTTTTCAAAAAGATATATATACAGCACAACCCCGCTAATCCGAAATTCCGGTTAATCCACACCGATTTTATTTTCGAAAATTATATGTAATTGAAAAATTACCTGAAAGGATTAAATATACATAATAAAAACAGAAAGGTATATTTTCAGCATGCATAATTTTGTACACATTGAAGAAACTAATGCAGTAATTCAAGGATCAAGTCCTTCATACAGGAGCACATCCATTATTCTAATGAAAAGGGAGACATAGTCTCTTTCTATTGCTTTTGAATAAAAGAATTCATGTGATAGTAGTATTGAGTACTAATAACTTTTTTTTTTTTTAAGCACAATCTCGATTTTTTTTTACTCGAATCTTCTTAGCACAATCGATTGTCTCGACAATCTGCGTCATCAAAAATATAAACACAAGATATTTAATAAATCATGTGTATACTCACAGTTGCCGAGTCGCAAGTTCGACGCCGAAGAAAAGTCATTCTAAAAAGGAATAAACTCGCTATGTCGAAAACGTAAACCAATCATGAATTCAAAGAAAAGAGCTCCTCTGTAATGAATACTAAAGAATTTAATTAGATAAAAATATTTACATAGTTAAGATACAGGAGTTTAAGAATAGGTGTAACGATAGCACTAAACGAGCAACGCTCCAACCTTTCAGCTTAAGAAGGAAATAAAGTTCCGATTTCACTAGAGTTCTTGTAGGGTTGAGTTGTTTCCGTAGAAGTGCTTTTCGTGACATCACACAGCCTTTTCTTTTCTATTTTTATCGGAATTTCGGATAATCCGAATTTTTTGTGAACCGAACAGGTACCGGTCCCAATTAGTTCGGATTAGCGGGGTTCTACTGTATATATATGTAGTTCAAATGGCAAATCCATCCCTTAATTCACGCCGTAAATATTTAAATCAGGAAACACATACATTATTTATAAATACTCAACTCTGAAATAATTATCAAAATTTGATTCAATTTAGCCTTGCTTATGACAAAACCTATCTCTGTTTACATTAAGTAATACACACTGGCAGATATAATTTATGTAAATTAAAAACATTCATGAGCAAGACGATGAGCAGGAGTGGTAACAACGCTTAGCTTTTTCTTCAGAATAGAACATTTTAACACAAAACACGTCGGGCAGTCGGCGAGACTTGCTCGGTATTTCATTTTTTTCATTGGCTAAACATCTGCATAAAAATTTCACATTTAACAAATAATGTAAGGAAATAATTATATTTACATTACACAGTATTCATTATCTCATGACTCTGACAAAATGGCAGGATTCAATGTATGCAAACATTTATTGGGATGAGATCAAATGGATGAGCACTGAGTACATCTTAAAATGTCTCCTAAGTCACAAAACAAATGCGAAATTTTTGCTTTCAGAATTTACAAGAGCAAACTGGTGTAACCATAAATTCCAACCTAAATAATGTACAGAAACTGATCTTTTAACACTAGGATAAGCACGTTTTCTTTTTAAATTGAGTTTTTTTTGTCATTCCTGTTCTAGCATGGATTATTCTGCAAATTCTATTACTTATGTTGTTTTGTAACTGTTAAAGCAGATAATATACTTATAGCAGATCTAATGCTTGTAAATATTGGTATATATATATATTTGAGGCAAGATACAAAGCTATGACTTTTCAATTTTAATTGGCTCGATTTGTACTCTCGAATGAGAAGGGAGGAAAAAAGATTTCAACAATTTCAAGTAATTTTATTATAAAGTGAAAAATAGCTTACTTAAAATCCAACATTTAAGTCACAAAATATAACATAACCTATTAAGTTCCTTTACAAAGTATTTACTCTAATCTGTTAAACAATGCATTTAAACCTGAAAATCTCAAGTCTTTTCAAAATACAACAGTAAATCTAGTACACTTCCTATAAAATAAAATTAAAAAAAGATAATACAAATAAAGTCACGTAAAAGAAAAATTGATAACTCAATAGATATATAAATGTTTTGGCACTACACTACTCATAGTCAAGTTAATAACAATTGTATACTCCTGTTTCAAACAAATGAAAAATTTAAATGACAATGAATTATTTAAAACAATTAAAAGAGCTCATAATCATTAGTGAATTTTTCTTCCACAAGATGACCTAGTAAATTAAAAAATCGCATTTATTTCATGGTTACACCATTTCTATTTATAAGAGTAGCGATTCTACGGATACAAAGTTGCATGTGACGGAAATACCAAAATTCGAACAACAATAGCAACTATCCAAGGGCGTCAGCAAGCTGCGATTGTGGATTATCATTGTGTGAATTCCCTGTAAAGATATAAAGCTTAAATGAATTATAAAAATATGACATAATTGAAGTGAAATTATAAATATATCAATACAAGCAAAAGTAATAAAAGGGATTCTGGATTTGAACTTTGTGAAAATATTCTTATTAAGATTATAATTCTTATTAAAATCACAATGATTATTATAAATTCTTTATAAATGCTATATTCAAAGAGTAAGTACTATATTAAAGTTAAAAGTATCAATAAGTAATTTAAAAGCATGCATAGATAATTTTTTTCTGTACAGTTCCTAAAGACTTATTCCAATGATTTTATTCCTGTTTGTTTTAAGCCATTTTACAATAAATTTGTTTCCAGCTGATTTAGTTCTTTTTTTCTTTTTTGTTCTATTTAAAATTTCTTAAGATCTGAAATCTTTAACAAATTGTGATTACTAATCAAAATAAGACAATTTTTTCAAGGGATATATTTAGCAGAAAATCATTATATTTATAATTTTGCAAACTTTCTCATATTTACATAATAATAACCTTCCAAACCTTCTAAAAATAATTACAAACGAATTCTACAAAAAAATCCAAGTATTGAATAAATTGATCATTTGCTGTAAAATTAATGTGCAATATATAAATTCACAGTTTTTAAAGTAAGTTAAAAGCAAGCACCAGGCTTAAAAGAACAAACACATAACATATATGCCCTTGGCAGGGATAAATCTTTTGATACTTAAGTATTTCATTCCATAAATGTAGAAATGATAATGAATTTTGAATGTCTAAATGATACGATCTACACATAGGATACACCCATACATGTTCCCAGACAGGGGTGTAGTGGAGCCGGAATGAAGTTCTGGCCACTTTTTGCCCATGCGAAATAAACAAGTGTGAAAACACCTTTAAACCAGTGCAATTTTCATCACACCCAGATTAGAACATTCCAACACTGCTTATTTTACGATTACACCACTGTTCCCAACTCCCCAAAAAGAGAGTACTTAAGAATACCAAAAAGGGATTTCATTTCCAACAAATTCACTCAATCATTTAGAAATATGCACACTTCAATTAGTGTCTTTTATTTAAATGGAAAAAAGGAGAGTTGAATGGTTGCATATTTTTACTGCATTATAGTAGACTAAGCAAAATTTGCAAGATCATAAAACAATCAACATAATTAATGATTGGGATGTGTATAATAATGTTTCTGGTTAGATAATTCATCTTTCTTGGCTAAAATAATGACACCTTGCTAAAAATATTGCAGAAAAAATGTGAACATGCATTTATCTAAACTTTAGTTCAGTCGTTTTATCCAAGTTGAAAATATACACCTTTCAGGAAATAAGAATAAAAATACAAAATAAATGAACTAAATAGTGATAATTAAGATGGTGACTTCTGGAATTAATACCAACTCAACAGTTTTGAGATCATAAGAAACTTTCTTTAAAAGAAAGTAATCAATGACTGTCAACTGATCACTAATCAAAGGCATTAACATTTTAAAGACAGCACTTAAGAAACAAATTTCGTTCGTCTCAAGTCGGATTTAATGGGAATTTTAAAATAATGCTGCCAAGATGTAAAGAAAAAGTTATAACTTACCTGTTTTCAAAGTGGACTTTAGAAATACTGGTGTGGTTGTGTCATCTAAATGACCATTATCTGTGGCAACTAAAAAAAAATCAGCCATTTAAATTTCATATCAAAATTAAAACTTATGGATTCATTATATGGTTATAATATAGCATCTAAATTTAATTCCGAGGAAAAAATATTATACATAGAAGTAAGGAAGAGATATAGATAAGAGAAACAATATAAACATTTCCTAATAAATATTAAACTAGTTAATTATGACTAATAAATCATAAAAGAAGCATATCAGTGTTTTAGAGGATGCTTGAGATATTAAATATAATGTAACTTAACTGACAGCAAAATTAAATTACAATTTCCCCTTTTAATAAAAAGATGTATGCCAAGACCACAATCAAGTATTGAAAAATGCATTTCAATTGATAAATTCACAAAGTAATTAAATAACCTTAAAATATTATGCTGATGGTAAATGAAACAAGACCAATAGAGTGGACAGAGTACAGAGAAACTAAAACAATTACATGTAGAGAAAACCAAGTTTTAGATATAAATACACATAACAATAAACACAATTTTGGCTCTAACAGCTTTTGTGTAGCTTAGAAATAAGGCATTAATTAATCAGATAAATTTATCGGCATGTACTAAAGTATAGATGTTGCATCAAATCTGTGGGGATTTATCTATGATACAGAATGCTTGTATGGGAGCACAGCCAACATACCATCACCATGACACAGGATAATAATAATAAAAATTTAAAAAATAAGGTGTTCAATTTGAAGAAACCTCTTATTATTATTATTATTTTGTTTGCTTCCAAGTTGCACCATGTTTTCCATTACATACACCAGACTACATTTAATATTTGATGATGCTATGTACAAAAGTCATAGATCGAAAATGGGAATATTTCCATCCACCAGACCTTGAAAAAGGGTAAAATGACGACTTCCCAAACTCTTCTAAGTTAGAACATGGTAAGGAAGCACAGGAAATTGTAATATTTCAATATATATATATTGTTACAAAGTTGTTTCCCTGAGATGCTAGACTTGGCGACAAACTTGGGCGACTTGGTGGCAAAGGGAGTTTTCTAGAAGGACCTCAAACTTTCCACCAATTTCTACTGGTTTCCTGAACTTTCTAGAGATTACGCCACTTCCTACGTAATGAAGTCACTTCCTGTTGAAAAGTATAAAGGCAAGCTGGTGAGTTAACAAGAAACCTTTGAGTGCTGCGTTGAGATTTATTGGTAGTCTCTGTTGTGAATTTTTACTATTGCTGTGTTAATACTTGTGCTATGTTTCTTTGCTTGGGAACATTTGTAAAATAAAGAGCTTTATTTTTTAAATCCTGCTTATTGGATTGCATTCAAGTACACCCACAAAGCAATTTTGTTACAATATATATATATAGAGAGAGAAATTTAAATAATACAGAAACATACATCCTTGTATAACAGATCAGTAATGTGGATATTCATGAATATATTTTTTTTAAAGTTTTTTTTTTTTTTTGGCACAAGAGCCATAGACTTGACCATGCTGCACCAGGCTAAGCAAAATTCTATCAAGATAAGAATATAAAACTAATATGCATAAAAGACAATGAAAATTCTATTAAAATTAGCATTTAACCAAAACCACTGAAAAAAACTGGTCGATTTCAAAAAAGCGAGAATGTGGAGTTTTCCCTAATAAAATAGGTCAAGAAACATAATTAGTTTTAAATAAATGTAAATGTCAGGAGTTAAAATTCGGACATTGAGACAGTACGTGGTGAACTGACATGATGCAGCTACATTATGCACATTTCTAAAATGTTAATTCTATTTACCTTCTGTACCGTGACAAGATGGAATGCAGAGAGAGAGATTTTTTAACTCTTGGTCCAAATTCTGAAAAATAACAGAAAATAAACATTAAAAACTCTTTTCACAAAAATTGAATAAAATAACTCGGCTATAATAATTCGAAACAGCAACACTCACTTCGATCTTAATATCCCTGGAACCAATAATTTCTTCAAAAGCCTGATGCAACATACTTTCAACAATTTCAGATGAATTCTTATTCGTTAAAATATATGTGGTAGGAAGTTGGTCAAACTAAAAATATCAATTTCAATTATAGCACATCAATCAGTTTATAAATTACCAAAAGAACTTTTCCTGATAATAAAATAATGTTGCATAAATATACCTTTTGTAAGAGAGAAGCAAGTAGCACCAAAACGTCATGAGTTTGATCTAACGATTGCATAGCATTATTATTTGTATTCTGAATGCCACTGTGGAATATTCCTTTATTGATCATTTGCAGAATAGCTTCTGAAATCTAAATATTAAGAAAAATACAATCATATATTAGCTATATAGAATATTTGTATTAACAAAACAATTTTACGTTGTTTCTGACATAACCTTTTCACAAATGATAAAAGAATATACTTAATAACAGCAACTTCAGATGACATTTGTAATTACATTCCTACTTGCATATGATAAAGCAATGTCAATATTATTAGTAAAAAAAAATCGGACATATGGTGGATATGCAAATTACTAATGGATTGGAATGTTAACCAACTCAAATGCTTAACTTTTATATCCTAAGGAGCATATTTTTTAAATAACAGCTAGTACTCGATCAGTTTTCGCAGTAATAAGCGATTTTAAATGCAATTTAAAATAGACAGTAAAATCTCTCCTAATAGGCACCAAATAATCTGGCAATATCAGAATAATGGCACTTCTGAAGTTATGAGTTCAAATCTGAAATTGAGGCATTTAAGATAAAAAAAAAAGAATTAAAAAATGTAATAGGTTAGAGTAGAGGAAGTATGGCCTCAGGTGGATATAGGGAATTTAGTTTCCAATACATTCTCTTTTGATGAGGCATTACGCATCAATATCGAAACAAGAATAACTAACCATAACAACACCTACTAAAGCATCATTTTAAATATTTTCAGATACAATAACAACTCTATAAAGTTTAAAAATTTCAGATATAAATATACACAAATATGTCATCAATATTCTAAATATTTTACACAAAAGTACAGTATACAAAGTTTGAGCACTTGTAAATGCTTTTCATGAAATTTAACAATTGTTTGCCACCAAATTGCAGCGATCATTATTATTATTAAAATACAAAATCACCCGTCATGGTATAACGGGTGCAAACTGCCGCTTCATTCGAGAGATTTCCCGTCAAATTTGACATGTTTAAATAGATATGTATGCGAAAGAAATGTTTAACATTGATTGAAAACAAATAAAATAAACATATGTCTTACGACAGGAAATATATATTTTTCATTTAAATATTTCTTTATTAAAAAAAACCTCCTGGTCTAAAAAAAAAATCTAGCAGATATAATCTAGATAGATAGAAAATCTAGTTTGAAAACAAAGCACTTCTCCGCTTCTCAAACGTTGCCAAAAAATATTATCAAATTGTACCAGCATGATTGCAATAAATAATGAGATGCATCGTGGCGTCCAAACTATATCACGCGTATGATATACCACTGACGTAAATTTACTACTTTCTATTGAAAAACAGAAATTAATTTGAACTATATGATTAATGCAATTTAAAATTTCTCGGGAACTATTGATCATAGCGAGGTAAATTTTATAACAAACAATAGCAAATTTTATTTCACTATTTTAGAGCTATTAAATTTGAAATTAGAACGACAATTACTTTTTTAAATTTAAAATTACTGAAATTTTGGTGCTCTAACAATGAAATAATGCTGTTTAACGTCTCGCAGTGCTATGGCGCGAATTTTATTGTTGGCGTCGTCAGAGCGTTACCGAGAGATCTGGGCTATTATATTAGTAATAAATAACAACTTTTAGATATCATAATGAAAAAAATGGCATTAATTGTAACAGATGGGTATTATTTCACCTAATATTTTTTCAGACATAGTATTTTTCATAACATTTTTTTAATTAAAAGTCATTCGAAACTTTTAGTACTTTTACAATCAATTTTTTAGAAATGTACATAGCAGGTTCAATACAAAATTTGCGTAATACAATAATTGGAACGCAAAAAATATCAATTAGATCAGCGGTTCCCAACCTTTATTTCTTTCCTAAACCCTTGATTAGTCTTTTTATTTTTGAGTACTCCCTACTATTACACCCATCACCATCAATCTCTAAAGAACAAAGAAGTTTTTATCAATTATGTCAAAGGCTTAGATTAGTTTAAGAATCAAGCGATTCGAATTAACTAAATAACATTTGTAGGAGTTATTTCTGAATTTACATTTTTATAATAGTACTAGTTCCATATCCTAACAAATGAAAACACTGAAATAATTTTGCATTAACTTATGACGATAGCTAAGAATTACTCATCGTGTTAATTAACTATTGAAGATAATTTAATGCTATTTTTATAAATTTTATTAATTTAACACTGAGTTCTTGGTATTTTTCCTTGACTGCTACCCAACAGGCTTTCAAACTTGCACTTTTCGCACAAATTTGGGGAAACAAAATTCCTAAACTTTTTTTTCATTTCAATCCCTCAGGTTTAGAGTTCTCCGCCATTACCAACATTAGTTTCACATACCTACAGGTGTCAGCGTACCACAGGTTGGGAACCTCTGAATTAGATTAAAACAAATTCAGGCCTGCCAACCTTCAGATTTGAAAAAGAGGGAGACATTTTCAATTATACATACAAGATCACAAATGTGCAGCATGGCCAACATTTACATTATTTAAATCATGTGCAAATAAGGTGGAGGGAGCCTAATGAGACAATCTTTTATTTTGGCAATATTTTTCTTCACATTTTATTTCGAAAAAAAAAAAAAAAATGTATTGATTTTTAAAAAATGCTTATCTGGGTTTTAAAATAATCGGATCAGTTTTTTTAAAAGACATATTTTTTTAGTCCTCACTCTTTCATACATATTTTATATCTAGACAGTATTACCAATATAAATTATTGACTTACCTATATATTTTTTTTGTACTTCAGAGCTTTAATTTATGGATTTACATTTCTTTCATATATATATTTCTTGATTATAGTTTTTTTTTCATATTTACAGTTGAGTTCTACTTAGAAATAAGCCCTATTTACAAATTACATGATAATGTACTTTTACTTGTTGAAAGAAGAAGTTGTTGTAGATTTTGCCAGAAGCAATTGAAAACTCAAACGTGCAAATGGCACAAATTGCACTTTTTTTGAAGCGATAATAAACGAATATTCCTCGGAATAGGCCTTGGTAAATACAGTCTGGTATTTCTTTTGATTATTTCGATGATATCAGATCTGAACTGGTGTGAAAAGAAATGCACACACACAAAAAAAAAATATAAATATTTCGGCGCTACCCATAACACAACAAGATAGGCAGAAGAGATAAACAAATTCTCCCTAGCGTGCTAAATAGTCAAAGTAGTGCATGCACCGAAAACCCATGGCGATAGTCACCAAGCTTCGACACGATACTGCGGCAAAGAGCTAATGAAGAATCCACAGGAGAATGACGTCACGCATTCGAAAACTGAGGAGAATGTGGTTGCAGCAAGCACTGGATTTTTCTTTCGTCACTCTTTCACTGTTTTTTTTTTTTATTATTATTACCATTTATTTGTTCCAATTTCTCGAAAATACTAAAAAGCGAGAGGAACTCAGAATCGGGAGAAATTGTTAAAAAGCTAGAGACTCCCGCCAAAGTTGGCAGGTGTGCAAATGGTATATTACAGCACTCTCATAGTTTTAATTTATCTGTAAAGCTACATTTTTTCTTCTTTTATTTTAGTTTATTTTTCTTGCTTCAAATATCTCTATATGTAAATTGCAAAATAACCATCTTAAACCATAAAATTATTAAGCAGAAGTCCATATAACTAAATACATAAAATCAACTCCTTAATTCGTTCAACAACAGCACCCATTTACCATACTTAATTATAAATATATCAATTTAAGCATGCTTCATTTGAATCTTATAGTCAGACATGACAAAGGCTTGGAACAAAAAAAGCTGAACTTCTTAAATACGGAATCGTGCCAAACATAAAAACCGAAAAGTAAAATAAGAGTAATTAATCTAACAATAAAATAAATAAATTTATACAAAAGTGCTTAAGATATTAAAAATATTAGAATTATTAAATAATAAAAAAATAAGAATGATAAAATCCGAAGCCGAAAAAGCGGAAATCCGCGTTTCCACGGAAATGTGTCATGTCGGTATAATTCAAAAGAGAGAAGGAAGACAAAAAACAGCAAAGAATATCCGTTAAAAAAAGAATTTTAGCAACTCTGTGAAATTCAGAATCAAAACTGACAATTTCATTTCACTATTAATTACACAACTATCACAATTTACAGAGAAAAAAATACTCACAGTTTTATTGACATAATCTCCTATATCTGCCGCTGCAGGCATTTGAAATGAATGAGGTCTGTCAGGCTCTAACTGGTCGAGGCGAAGTGTAAGATTGGAATGTATAAAGGTCTCCAGTGCCGAGATGCGAGACTATAAATATGATTGTAGATGTTAAATTCATTGCTAAAAGAATCTAATTAAAAAATTTAGATTTACATTGAATAAATTTGCATTTATAAGAAAAGAAAAATTCTCAAAACCTTCAAAAAGTACAAGACAGAACTCTTTTTTCATATTGCTTAGCTTTCTCAGAAGCTAAAACAAATTCAGTATTTATATTAGACTAGTGCTTTGAAATAGGAAATATTCTAAAATAAAACACAATTTTACTATATTTGTACAGTTGTTTAAAAATAATAATATTTTTTCACTTCATCTTCCAGAAACATAGAGGTATTAAATTCAAATTAAGACTTACACTATGCGTTAGGGTAGCATTGTTTAGCCAGACAATAGCTTCTTTCACAGTCTCAACTTTTGCTGGTAGTTCACTGTATATATTCAGTTGGTTACGAAAAGTAGTATTTATTTTCTCAACTGATTTCACAACATCTGTCAGTTGCTAAAAATAAAATGTATACTTGTTAATGACTGTACAAACTCTGCTAAAGCACATGAAACGTATATATGTCACAGAGAATACATTTGCACAAAAACAACCAAAATTACGTCAACACTAAAAGGATAAATGAAGGTTTTCGTGTCTACCACAAGGCTTCAAATGCAATAAATTATACGTCATTCAGAATATTCTTTCTTTGAAAAAATACAGCATTTATAATTTTGTTGAAAAAATGACAAGTATTATAACAAGTTATATTTTGTATTTTGATAATTATGAAATTTCATTTAACTTATTTTTCAAATAAGATTAAAGAGAGTTTATAAATTAACATATTGCCAAGCAAATTATTTTTGTCCAATCTCAATAACATTTGACTCATGTGCTCTTCGAAACAAGAGAAAGATCATCAACTTTTCAACTATAAACTAACATACTGCCAAGCAAATTATTTTTGTACTATCTCGATGACATTTGGCTCATGTGCTCTTTGAAACAAAAGAAAGATCGTACCTTTTCAGTACAAAAGTTATTAAAATTTCAGTTCATTAAAAATGAAACAAGATTTTGGAGTATTTCTGCAACATCTTCTAAAAATATTTCACGAAAGCTGTTTTGACACAATTTTAAAGTTTAAAAAATTAGCTTTTCACTAGCACCAATTTCATTCGTACCAGTGAATTTCATATAATTTTTTTTCTCTAATTTTAATAATTTTTTCAAAATTAATTTTATTCACAAATCTGCAGACATCAAACACAACACAAACAAGAATACAGATGAAGAGTTGATGCTAGAACATATTAACAATTTATATCATGAGCAACTACTGATTTGGTTCAGTTATCCATTAGCAGGAAGTATTCCAAATTATTTTTACTTTCCCAAGAGTGAAAATAGATCATTGTGCTCAGAGTTTCCTGTCTCCCAAAATGTTTTAATACTAAACAGATTGGGCAATGGCAGGTATTCAGCTAGTTTTAAATAATAATAATAATAAATAGATATTACATGCCTGAAAAAAATCTTTCACTATCTTCTCTTTTCTTTTAACCTTCTTAGTAATAAAACAACTTACAACAAATATGAATTTTGAAAAAATTACAGCGAATATCAATAATGTGGACTAAACATGATTTGAGCTTGCAGATTATCATCTCACTAAGATTTTCAAATCTTAAAACAAGAAAACTGTTTTTAATTTATGATTATAATATGTAAAATACCCTTTGAAAGAATTGATTAAATTACTAATAAGAGTAATTCAGTGTGTTTCACACCATTTATTTTATTTCTTCATCCTAAGCGAGGACAAAGTATTAAAAAAAATTTTGCGTTTTCCTTATTAGAATAAGATTTGTGCAATTGTTTGGCAGTCAAGGTATTTTACTTAAAATTTAATCTGCTAACATAACTTAAAAATAAAATAAAAAGGCCAAATAGAATGGGGATCATAAAACAAACCAAACATAAAAGCCATTTTTAAAAATATCTCTTTTCAAACATACTAAATTTTCATATGCTTATAAATTATTTTACAAATGAACAGAAAATGGAACTTTACTATAACTATAAAGCCAACCCTCCATTTTTAATCACTTCTACGAATAGAAAAATGCTTAAGTATTTAAATATTATTTTTATTTTAATTGGCATTTATTTTTTCATGATTTAACAGACTTGCAACTTTAAGACTAAAAACCACCTATTAATTGTTAGTGAAACATTTAAATACACTAATTGAAGAAGGTCAAATTTTATATCACATCAAACAGGAGATTAAAAAAAAGAGACGAATATGATGAATTAACTTTTAAAATAAGTTTTGAGCCAAACAAATGAATGTAATTAGTATAATTTTTTAGTATATACTGAATAAAAGGATCACCATGATATTTCTTATGAAATATTTATCAACTAGTTGATAAATGGCAAGAAGCAAAATAATAATAATTTCCCATCATAAAAAAAGTATAGCATCTATTGCGATTCATTTACAGTCAAACTATTTAATTTTTTCATTCGCCATTTTTAACATAATTAAATATTTATCAAACAATACCCTCATCTTTTTGTACATTGGAACCATAAAATTTCAACATTAAGAATGAAATAATAGAGTTTAGAAGAAAAATATAATCTCTACTAATAATAAAAGAGAAAGTTTCTGTGTCTGTTGGTGGTCTGCAGAACAGACTGTAGAGCTAACAAATTTGGCACAGATATACTTTGGATGCTGAAGATGTGCACCTCGGAGCCGTTTAAAAAAAAAATTAATTCAAATTTGAATTAAATAAAAACACTATCGTAAGTGGCACAGAAATTGTGCTTATTTATTTATTGTCGAATGGCAACAGTCAAATGTAAACAAACAGCCGTATAACCTACTCGGAGGTACAAACTTTGAGACCGTTAAATTGAACGTTTTTTCAGCCTTCGCTTAGTTAAATTTATGGAGTTGCAAAATATAATTAGAAATGATCGGAAGAAAGCTCGCCGCACCATCTTATAAAGAAATACAGATAACAGAAATAGGCCTAAATCTCCCCAAATACGAGTAGGTAATTGCAATGACTTTCCAATCGAAAACGTGATTCCATTGAAGCTAATAAGTTATTTTATGGATAATAATGAGCGATGTTTATAAAATGTAATGGAGAAATTAGATGCAGTGCTTAGAAAAATAAATCCATTCGCAGAATCATATTTATAAACGCATCAATTAATACAATGTAACCCATCTGTGAATGTAAAAATGGTCTTGATGGAACAACTCTATTTAGATATCCGCAGATAAAATGCTCCTGTTTTTGATAGCTTTACGATTCCACATTATTACGTTTTTGAGGTGGGGGAAAAAAAAAAGCGTAGACAAAGCGTACGGCATAATGTAATTGGAAGAATGCCAGTTGTTAGTATATGGGATACTGATAATTTAAACACTGCTCGTGGAATATTGTGCGAGACTGCACTTTCACATGCGATTGCCGAAATTAATACACTTTTCAAGAGTTACGGTTTGAGCCCAAGAAAACTCAAATTGCCAGACATAAATTTACTACAGACATTCCATTGATGTTTTCTTGTGACATATTACTGGAGCAATCTAAACCAAGAAAAAATAAAGAAAAATTTAATACTAAACAATGAATTGTGTTTTGAAACTGTATTGAATGCTTATATGTGGAAATCAATTCAGAGGTCCAAAGCTTTTCTTTCTTGATGGATCTGCAGGGACTGGACAGACGTCTGTTTATCATGCTTTTTTAGCAGTTGACCGTCTCCTTCATGACCTTACAAAATGCCCTAATCCATTTGGAGGAAAGGTCGTCTTACTCTGGGGAGATTTTCAACAAGTTTTACCCGTGATATTAAGAGGCTAACGATCACTGACAGCTGCAAAATGGTTTAAAAGAAAAGTATTGTTTTTGGTCACAGGCGAGATTTTTTGAGTCACTGACTGTTATATCTCCTACTTCTGCTGTATTCAGTTGTGTTTACAAAGAAGTTTTAGAGTAAACTACATGGATATATAAGATTTTTTGTGTGCAGCAATCATTATATTGGTGTCTTGCACATAGTTTTAATTGGTTTGTTCTGTGCCATCTTTGATTTAATTAGTCAATTTAATAGAATTTGATTAATAGTTCATTTGGAATTCTACAATTTGATTCTGACAGTTTTGATAGTGGAATTGTTTCAACTGACATGCACATCATTCCTGTTTTTGACATTTTTTTTTGTTTAGAACGGTGTGCTCTTCGCTACAGTTGACATTTTGACAAAGGAAAGTTTAAGGTGAGAACTATGGAATTAAGAAAAAATGTCGATTTCTCACATTCAATCAGGGTTGCGGTGATTTAAATCAGTTGATTAAAATCACTGATTTAAATCAACTGATTTTTTAAAAAAAATCACTGATTTAAATCATTTTATTTTAAATATCAAGTTAATCTGCTTTAATGAAATAAAATTGTTCATGTATTTTTAAATAGTGATTTTAAAATATATATTTAAAGAAAGAATATATAGAACATTAAACAAAATATTTCATTCATTTGATGTAACTAAAGTACTTTCCATATCTTTATTTTTGAGAACGGAAGCAAATTAGATTTTAACGCTTTGCGGACCAAAACAATAATTTTTTTGAAATATGATGAGAAAACATCATGAATGGGTTTAGTTTATTGTCTAGACATAGAATCTACAAAAAAAGTTTTTAAAAAACTTGCTTCATTCCGTGTGTGTGTGTGGGGGGGTCGTCCCCCTTTCGGGTCACCCCCTCATGAGAACCCCGTTAGATGCAACCACCTTTATACACTCGAAAATTATTGTTGAATCTTACAGAAAATTATAAATTAAAACTTCAAGAATACTGGAGCAAAATTTTCGAGTTACTTTGCTAAAATTGTTAAACGTCCAGAACTGAAAAAATTTCTTATCTCCGAGTCAAGGAATTTTCTCAAACTTTATCTCTAATAATTCCTATTCTAAAAAAAAATTTCAAAAGACTGCTATATACATTCTAAAAGGACTACTATTAGTCCTATCCTAAACCTATTATTTTTCATTTATAGTTGAATTTAACGGTTGAGAAGCTTTGCAGCAAAGGGTTAAATAAATCTTTAATGAGCAACACAATAAAATGCAAAGTATGAGATACTCCTTCTTTTATAAAATAAAATAAATATTGTGAAAGGATCATGCTGACAAAGAAAGAACATAGCAAAATGCAGTGAGTTTCATTTTAATATCGGAGAAATCTAGATAGTGTTGGGGGCAACAAAGTTTTTATATTGCAATAATGTTCAAATATAAGATAATTAAGTAATGCATATAAATGCTTCAAAAGATATACAAACATCTACATAGTGCAATTTAAACTATGATCTATACTTATGAAAGGCAATGTTTGTGAGCATGTGTGCAATGTCCAGACGAATCTATCACACTTACAGTCATGAAATTTGGCGCACAGGTAGTCCTGATGGTGACTCGATGCACCTTGAAGCCTGAATTTAAAAATTTTATGTAGAAAATTTTTTATTTAATGTTTTGGGTCAAACAGATTAGGAGTAAAGAAAGCTTCAAAACTTGTGTTTATAATGAAACAAATTAACAGCTGAGTGTAAAATTCCATAATATTCTAACATACAATAATATATCTGTAGTCAAGAAATGACAATTTTTATAATATTGTTCCTTTTTCCTTAATAAAATTGTCTTATATTTCAAAAGTATATTATTGTTATATTTTAGTTCACAAATATTTTTTAAATAGTTGTTACATTTTTGAATTAAATTTTTTTAAAACGAAAGTACAGCTTAATGACTGGTATGTTGTTATATATATATAATTCTATGACTGTAACGCTCATTGTCTAATATACACATGTTTAATATATATATATATATAGTTTAAAAAAAATCATTAAAATCAAAAAAATCTTGATTTAAATAAAAAAAATCCGATTTAAATCAAATAAATCGATTTTTTTGAAAAAAATCAAAAAAAATCGACAACCCTGCATTCAATGAAAAAGCATAGCTACTAAGTTCCTCGCTTTGCTCAAAGCAAAGCCGCTGTTGTTTTTTTAAGTTTCAAAAATTTGCCCAGAACCCACTTGAGATGCCGCAGGCATCGCATGTGGAATTTTCCGTTCTCGGATGCTGCAGGCATCATATGCGCAGGATACCAAAAAACGCTCCCTGTTCACCCAAAACAAATATTCTCACATCGCCAAATTAGCAACAAAAAGTTGGTGATCCAAAGTGGGGAGGAACGGCTGCATACCCTTAAATTTTTCTTAGTGTGTGTGCATGTTTGTTTGATAGTAGATAGATGCTAGATCCTGTATAGGTTAATATGTAGTTTAGGGTGCATACTTGCATTGTTTCTTTTATGACTGCCAATGGAGTGCTTGGCGGTAAGAGAACATTTGTTTTAGATGCACGCTGATCATTTTATCAGAGTCCTGCATGTGCATTGATATTTTTACTGGTGTCTGGCACAGAGTCAACTGCGCATCATTTCAATTCGTCTCCTGCTTGCTCACTTTCATTTAACTGGTCGATTTAAGTGGGATTTGCGTAATATTTCGGTTTGAATTCTCCGTTTAGAATTTTCACACTTTTGATAATTTTTTAATGGATTTTCTTCAATTGAGTTTATTCCGCAGAGATAATGATTAATCAGATGTATGCATGTTTTATAGGTGCTCATTTTTTTAAATGCATGCATATACAAATTTTTTTATACACAGAGAGTAGTAATTATGCATGTATATTTTGTTTTGCACTGAGAATAATATGGATTTTTTGAGTTTTAATACTTAACAGATATGAAGTTACTTTGGGTCAGTTATTAATCTCTTAAATATAGTATTACTATTGCAAGAATGGCGGACCAGCTGGTCGCCGTAGACGGCTAGTTTAATAATAAAAAAGCAAATATCAGTTCTGCAAATTTAGAAAATAGCAGAGAAATTTCTGCATTGGTTGTTATAATAAATTATTACTAATGATATATGAAATAATTAATATCTTTAAACATGTCAAAAATATTAAATTTCACTTTCATACACTTGCAAATCCTTCAGTACATAAGACACTTATCAAAGACATACATAATTTCATGTCTTCATAAAGCATGAATGTTGAATAATCCAAAAAATATATTAAATAATGCAATCTGTTAAATATAAACATACCCCTTGTAAAGTTTCAACATGTTGATTTGCTTCTTGAATAGCATTCTGGAGTTTCGAGTCTTTGACTGAAGTATTTACAGATGACTTAGCTTGATAATCAGTGGAATTTGTTATATCTTGTACAGAAATCTGTAAAAAATATTTATATTATAAATATATTTGCTAAAAAAATAACGCAATTTATCTCAAATCAGATCAAAAGGCAAAATACACAATGTTTTTGGCAACTGTTTGTTTGAATAATCTCATTTATCATCAATTTATCTTTTCTATCTCACAATAAACAATCGATGGGGAAAAACTTTACATATTTAATAATGGACTAAATGACTGAATATTAAAAAAAAAAAAATCTTTTCATAATATTACACTTAAAAAGGAGTGTGAAGTTAAAACAAAAGGAAGGGGGGGGGACAACTGTTAATCTGTGTACTATACAAAGTTAATAATATTTGATGGCACAATGGTAATATCACAGATTAGGGAAAAAAGTATTCTCTTTGAGCACTACTGAAATATTCAATTAAAATAACAAACTATGTCCATTAAAAACTTTATCACTATCACAACCTCGGTTCTCAACTAGAAATATGCAAACTACACTGACGCATGTGTAATTAATAAAAGACATTAAATTTGCACCACTGAATGGCAGGAAAGTAAGAACTTAGTAAATGCAAAAAATATCCAGCCCTTTTTGTTATTACACATGAATCCCATTGGCCCACTTATCTCCTATGATAAGTGGGGAATCCAGAATTTTGGTTGGTTGAGGGGTTGAGGTCATAAAAATTTTGTATCGTTGTTGTTTCCAAATTTTACTGGAGAGAATGAAGGTGTTTTCTTAATCTATTATCATAAACTAGAAGATTTGTGCCCGTCTAAAGACAGGCTTTTAGCTTGCAAACAATATCTCAGATTTGATTCCACACATTTACTAATGAAAGTTGTATCAGGGTGCATACTCAAATTTGTAGAAAAAAAGTAAGCACTTTGTAAGCACCTTAAGGGGAAAGTAAGGACTCTTTTTTTTTTCTTCTTCTTTTAACTTAACACAATTTATGTAATAAAATATACAGGAGAGAAATTTAGTACCTATCCTACTGTCATAACTAGAATATATTCTCATTAACTTGTTACAGGAAAACATTTCTACATGCAGAAAAATAAACCAAAAATACTTATGCAACAAGATTTTGAGGTACAAAATTAGAATGCCAAATCATTAATTTCAATTTCTTTTATACATAAAATAGTTCTTGCTCAGAAAATTCATTATCATCTTCTTAAAAATAATGAGTTTTTAAGCACCATGATAAAAAATAAGCACTTTATACAAACTTTTAAGGGCCTTCTAAAATGAAAATAAAAAGTAAGCAGTTTTTAAGCACTTTTCATGACCGTACGCACCCTGTGTATTGTCTGAAGGACACTCATCTAAAAGTTTTTAGCTTTGCAAAATTCACATATTACATTTCATTTCCACAGTGATGTGTTTCAACTCGACTTTCACAAACGTAAAGGGATTGATTTACAATAACCTGACTTTATTGCTGATGGATACGTTCACGGTATTCTGCATCAGCGTCAAGGCATTTCTGCCATTCTTATGCAGTTTCTCTTCTACGATGGTTTTCATTATTTGAGGTCTGAATTCTGTTTAATGTCTCTTGGCTTTGTCTCGCCTTCCATCGTGCAAATCTTTCTCTTGATAAGATTCGTTTCCTTGCAGTGGGATCTTCTCTATCCATATTGTTCAATCCAAAAAAATTAAGCATGCAAAAGGAAGAGAGACCTCAAAATACTTTCTCTTTCAAAGAGGGATAATAAAGAATCAGCGGGAGTGTTCTCCCCTAAACTTTCTCGTATACTTCCCCAAAAAAAGTGCCGTTTCCCCTTCCCCCGCATGGCTAAAAAAATTCGAACCTATTGTTACCCAGAATCCAATGACTATCGGAAGGTTTTTCATTATAGTGATTGAAAAATATCTAGTCAAAGAATGAAATTCAAAGAGATGCGTAACGACTTTCCTCTCTTACCGGCTTAAGGACAAACTGACGTAATTTGCTACTCTGTAATGAAATTCCTCTCCATTCTTCCAGTACGCATGCGCATGGAGATAACGGATTCCCTTCAAAAGTAAATTATACGGACTGACAGACACTCAACCCTTTGACAGATTTGGTCCAAAATTTTATGCGGACCTACATTCATGACGATAAAACCATGTACGAAATTTTATCTATCTAGCTATTCAAGGTTTTGAGTTATAGTGTTCGCATGACCGCGGACAGACTTCCCGTTGACATACAGACAGACTTCCCTTTGACGGATTTGTCCAAAATTTGATAGAAACCTACAAAGTATGTTTAAAGACCACATACCAAATTCCATCCCCATAGCTCTAATAGTTTTCCAGTTATCGTGTTCATAGACAGACATAATTCCAAAATTGTGTTTTTCGGACTCAGGTAGGTCTAAAACGTGGAGTTTCGTCAAAATCTCGAGTTCGAATTTTTTGACGATTACAATACTTTCTCTTTGTGTACTTCGTATACGAGAAAGTTAAAAGGGAGAGGATTCAATAAGGGAAATTTACTTCGACACTCTCTCCCCTTACTCTCCAAATTCAAAGGGAAAAAAACCCTCCCTGTAGTGACCCTCGGTAATTAGGGTCTACATCCTGTTCCCACGTGCACCCTGTGGGTGTGGCGTCTGATCCAGCGGGTCGAAGCCATGCCCACATTCCTGAAGCCTTAAAGGTCCTGTCATCGTTATTCTATTATAAAATATTCATATATTAGGCGCTTAAGCAAATGTTTTTTTTTGTTCAAAGGAGATTAAGAACAAACAGGTGTAGCGATTTTTAAAAAATCAAGAATTCTGATTTAGCTGTGGGGTAGGCTGCAGCCTCATAGCCCCCCCCCCCCCCAGATTCAGCACTATCTATGATAAATAAATAGAATAAAAACTAGGAAATAAGTCAATAAAATAGAATACAATCACTTATTGGTAAATAAATAGAAGATTTGTTTAACATTACAAAAAATACTGATTAATTGGTGAAGAGTGTTTCTTGAGCTATTTCAAAACCAATTAAGGTTTTTAAAGACACAAATTATTTAAAGTAAGATTTAAAAAAAAAAAAAAAATCAAAACACCGTTTAGCAATCAATTTCAAAAAAATCAACAAATTATTTTGTGATTCAAATGTGCAACATAAAGATTACTTTCATAGAGTCATTACTTAATGTATACAACACACTTAAGTTATACAGAATTAATTTAATATGAACATTTAGTTTATGATAAAAATAAAAATGCTAACAGTTTAAAATTAAAGTACAACAATTTACAAATTCTTTTTTCATTTCAACTTTAAATTAATTATTAACACTTACATTAATTTTAAATACTTACTTTAACAGAATCTAATTCACCGGAAAGATTCTGACAAGTGGATTGTAGATTAGATTGTTGATCTTTGAGCTCTTTGACGTTGCTTTCTAAAGCATTCAATTTACTTCCAAAGTTAGCAACACTCTGAAATAATAAATATCAATAAATATAAAGAAGTGCGAGTAAAATATTTCTTTTAGATTACAAAACACAAATGAAACACAGTTGCTGACAGTCTTAAGAATATCAAGCAAAATACAGGATTTTTAAAATGCCTACAATTCAAAATATAAATAGGATATAGATCAATTAAATATATATACAATATTTTTACCAACTAATTTTTTAAAATGGATATTAGTTATAAATGCATTAATTGATAAAACTGTTAGCAGATTAAAAAATATATACAGTCGGACCTCTATTTAACGAAGTCACTAAATCCCGAAAAAAAGTTCGTTATATGGAAAATTCGTTAAATAGAATTCACGTTTTAAAATACTTTGAACTACACAAAACAGATTTTAAATTCATAAACACTAAATATTATTAAAAAAGTAATTAATCACACCTTTATTTTGTAAATAAATATCTATTTGTTTTACATATTTTACCCATCAAAAAGAAATCTGCAAGGAAAACAAGAATAAAACAAAACATTGTCCGGGAATACACTGTATTTTCAATTAAAAAATAATTTTATATTAAAATTAATGAATTTTAGCATTTCATCATACGAAGGTTTGTTGATTTCTGCATCATGATCATTTCAATCTTCATCATCTTCGTCGTCATCGCAATTCATTGCTGTATTGTTTATATTTTTCCCACTGTCCACTTCGAAACTGCCCCATCCACATCTTCATAGACACATGCTTTTAAACGTTTTGAACAATTCGATGAATCATAATTTTGTATCTTATCACGATTTTTTTATTATGGTTGATAAGCTGTTTGGAGGAATACCAAATTTTAAAGCAATATCCTGTTTTTTTTCACGCCTTTATCCACCTCATGAATTAAATTTTTTTCTTTGATACTCAAACACTTTCACTTCGACATTTTCCAGCTTCAAGGTCATTGGTCGCCATAAAATGTGTTAAAAGAAAGAATAAGTTTGAAATGTTTGGAAATATTTCGAGAAATACGGAGGGAAAAAAATATTGGATCACAAGAAAAAGTTCGTTAAATAGAGAATGCACTTCGCTATTTGGAGGTTTTCGGTTTTACGAAGAAATTCTCAAAATATTCTTGGTTCCAAGAAAAAGTTCGCAAAATAGAGAAATTCACAAAATAGAGGTTTGTTAAATAGAGGCCAAACTGTATTACAAAAGCATTTTAAAATAATGAGTGTTTCTGCTGAGTTGTAAGGAGTACTATTTCAAAATTATCTGGAATAAAAGTTCTGTGAACATGAGAATGCAAATTCAGTAAATAAAAAGTCTGTTATCAATTAACATTATAAGTTTAAAAAAATAAAACTGAATGACACCTAATGTTTCACTCAGAATGGTCCTTTCATTCAAATAAAAAAAATATAAATTTCTTTCATATGTATAAATTTGCATAAATGAATTTTTCATCAGCTTATGAATCCATATAACCACATGAATAACAGTAAAACAAGCTAGACAAACAATATAACATGCTAATATCCCATGGCCATTTAAAGTAGCATTATTTTCTTTTCAATGTTCTCAACAACAGTTCTAAAAATTACTGTTTTAGCCATAATTTTGTTTTTTTCTGGCACAACAGAAATTACTCAAGATAAAATACTTTGAAAATTTTGACAAATTGAAGCCTATTTAAATACAACACTCGGAAATTATGATTTGTTTCAACAAGAAAATAAATATATTTAGAACTTAATACAATTAAATAATTTGTATAATACTTTTAACCATTTAGCTTTAACTTAATAGAAATAAATGCTTAATTCAAATTTTAAAGTTTTATTTCATAACTACATTCTTATGATTAATTAGCAAAGGAAGAACTTTTACAGCCAAATAGATACTAATTATTAAATCATGAAATGTCATAATTAAGTGAAGTATATAATACAGCAATTGAATTTAGAGCAATTAATTTAATTGATTAAAAAGTTATAAACAAGATATATAAAAAGTAATTATTTACTCCCAATTAAAAAAAACACTCAAAAATTCAATTTGACTATAAATATTAGTGATTTTTAACAAAACTGTTTTTATACTGATAAAAAAGATTCTTCTCCAACTATTTTAAAAATCAAACTAAACTTATCACAAAAGTTACGGAAAATTAATTATGGCTTTCATTCTTGTAAGGTTAGCTAATCATTCCTTTCAATATGCAAAATGAGTTTAACAATATTCTTAGAAAGATCATAAAAAACTGCATCAATAAAAAATGCACATCCTGTTATGACTTGAGAGTCATTTAAAGATATATTAAAGAAATTTCATGAACTCAAATGAAGACAAATTATATAAATTTAAGTAGTTTATAACTTTGAAAATTTTTGTACAATATTTAAGAATATTCAAGCATCTAAATATAACCCATCACAACGAATAAATAAAATTCACATAATAAATACATTTAAATATGCAAACCTCAGATAAAGAATGCATATCTTTTGGAAGTTGCTGAATAGCAGGTGCTGATGCTATGCTTGCTTTCAGGCTATTGGCTGTCTCTTTCAACAGCTTAACCTATAATAAAAAATTTCAGAGACTAGTTTTAACAACAGAATAAAAAGCAACAGTACACATATTGCTCAAAGTCAACATTTTTATTTAACATTTTAACAGAATAATTTTAAGCACCTCAGTTAGATACATTACATTCGATGATGATGAGGTTGTTGGAGATGTATGCTCGGTTTTTTGGCTGCTTTATTTTATATTAGTAATTGCATTATTGTACAACTGAATGGAAGGTATTTAAACTCAAAGTTACAACATATATGCAAAGCAAAATATTTCATTTTTTTCAATCTAAGAGTTAAAAAATATGAATATGTAAATCATATACATTATTAACATTCTTTATTTAATTTGCACTATATATGTACAATCTTACTCACCTAACCAAGAGGAAAAAATTGCATGGCAGAATAAACTGCAACTATGCAGTAATTTTAGATATGAAAATAACATCATCAACAACATATTAAATTGCTAACTCAGCATATTACCAATTCAAGAGACAGTTTCTATTAATATCATTTCATTTAACAGTGCAAATCAAATGAAAAATTTAGCAGTTTTTAACTGCTTATAATGAGAATAATATTAAAGAGTTTCCTACAATTATCTGATGGCCTTGAAATAACAAATGCGTTACTTTCAAATAAAATGCTCCAGTTATATTCATAGCAGGATATTTTACCAATAGTTAACTTAAAAAGTGTTAATTCAAATAAAAATTAAATAAAATTGGAGTGGTCAAGGAAAGTCATTTATGAAGTTACATTCAATACAAAATATGTATGCATTTCCATAATTAACTTTGAACTGTCCTTCCAATTCAAACAGTTTTATCTAATAGAATAAATTTAGTGTGAAATTAATTTGGGAATAAATTATGCTCTTTAATATTGAGTAGAAGTGAATTAAAAAAAGATAAAATTAAATTACTACTCTGAATAAGAATCAAAAAAAGATTTAGTTTTTATAATCTGGAAGATAATTTAAGGATTTTGACTATTAATCCAGCTATCAACTATAACTTGGCATTTTCTTCCCATAGAAAATTGGTAAAAAAATACACTATTTCAACTTATTATCTTAATTTCACTGATAGTTACATAAAATATTTATGAAATATGAGCTTTATTTCTTAATCATCAGACCCTTTTGTATGAAACAGAAATAAAATTAAAAATATAATAGCCCAGATCTCTCAGCAATGCTCTGACGTCACCAACAATAAAACTTGCGCCATATCACTGTGAGACATTAAACAGCATTATTTCATTGTTAGAGAACCTAAATTTCAGTAATTTTAAATTTAAAAGAGTAATTGTCATTATAATTTCAAATTTAATAGCTCTAAAATAGTGAAATAGAATTTGCTCTCCATTGATATAAAATTTATCTCACTATGATCAATAGTTCCCGAGAAATTTTAAATTATATTAATCATATATTTCAAATTAATTTCTGTTTTTTAATAGAAAGTAGTAAATTACGTCAGTGGTATATCATGCGCATGATATAGTTTGGACGCCACAATGCATTTCATTATTTATTGCAATTGTGATAATATAATTTGATAATATTTTTGGTAATGTTAAAATTCACACAAAGACATCTGAAGTACATGGAAAATTGTTAAACAACGAAAAATACTTCACACAGAATGTTGTTTACCAAGAGGTTTTTTTGAATAAAGAAACATGTAAATAAAAAAATATTTCCTGTTGTAAAACATGTTTATTTTATTTGTTTTGAATCAATGTTAAACACTCTCGAATGAAGAGGCAATTTGCACCTGTCATACCATGACAGGTGTTTTTCTAGTATTTAGTAAGAGAAATAATTTGCATAAATTTGATATTAAACAATTAGCTTATATCTAATAATTAAAATATTAAATAAACAGAACAATAAAGACAATGTAATGAATATTTAATATATAAAATAAAAGCAACCTTGAAATTTCAGAGCTTCTTACCTCACTAGTAATATTTTCAATATCAGCAATACTTTTTCTTGCATCAGTATAAAGCAAAGTAACATTGGAATCAAGCTGTTTTAAACTGGAATGTATCACATGTAAAGCTTCAGGTGTATTTCTGTTACCTGCTTCAACTAATAAATAAAAGAAAAATTTTAAACACTGAACAAACAAAAAGTAATAAGATTAGTAATAATGAAAACAATGTGCTTTGTATTTTTATTGAAATTCTTCACTCATTTAAATGAAAAATGAAGTCATTTTTCTGGAAAATTCACTATAATTTTTTTATTTAACTTTCAGCAGTTCGATATCTCTGTTAAGGAGACATCAAGTTAGATGTCAGAAACAATTTACACATAGCAACATCTTTTCAAATTGTGAAGCCCCAATTGCGGATTGAATACGTAATTTTGTTAGGTTCCTAGTTAAAAAGCCTAGTTGAAGTTAGCAGCAAGTTAGTTGGGAAAAAAAAAATGTGTACAGAATATAATGCATATTTTATTAGTGCTGAGGGTAATAAAGAGAGACCAGATCAGCAGGACACAAATTCCAAGTAGTTTCCTCTTAGGAACACAAATTAATAATATGCATTCCTATCCTAAGTAACTTAATTTTGAAATCAAATTTGTGAATGAATACTTAGGTTTTTTTTTTTTTTTTTTTTAAAAACATAAATACATATTTCAGTGACTTAAAAAAAATACTGCCCATAAGATGTTGAGGGTTTTATGAGCCAATTTCTGGAAAATATACTAAACCTATGAAGATAACCAAGACAACTACCATAAGAAAAAGATCAGGGACGAGATTGGCAAAAAAGCAAAAAGAATGAAATCATACGCGAGCAAAAAATTTGTACCATTATTTATACGCGAAGGATGTTTTAAGAAGTAAAACATCAGAACATGATGAAAATATTGCACTATAATAATTAATAACTTAATTATTTAGAATTAATTACATATGAGAAAAAGAATATTTAACTATTATTAACTATTACCAGAATTTCCTTTCAAAAATGGAAGATAGAAAGGTCTCTTTTCTTTGTGCAAAAGTGGAATTGTCGGAAGAAAAAGCAAATTTTTGGGGCGGGGGGGGGGGGGGGAACGGAATTTTTTTTATAAAAAAAAAAGTGAAATTTCTCCAAAATAACAAAAAAGTGGAAGAATCTCAACCCTGAAATAATTCAAGAGGTATCAAATACACCGATGAAAAGAACCGATTCAATTACATTCAAAGACATTAGACCTATGGCCAACATTACTTTTAGTTATCTTGTACTGGGATGCACAAAAGAAAATGGCCTATGCGACTCATCCTTCGATGTAGAATGGCATGCACACACGGACATACACAAAGCCATAGAATATTTCACCTTTTACTGTAAACATTCATACTTTAATAAAATCGGATAAAATTTAAGGTAAAAGTTAGAAGCAACTGCACCAACGGTAAAAGATGTAATACGTGTCTTACAGCAAGGGAAAGAGTTCCACGATACTAAGCAATTTTAGCCACAAAGTTTAACAAAACAAAATATTGATTATTATTACTTAAACCCAAATTCTAATCAACTAATTGGTTACTTTTAAATACATTAGGATCACACACAGAACTATTTAACTGGGTGCAATGATATGCCATGCTTTTCAAGAATTGTCAGTTTGAACCGTCTCTGCCTATAAATTACAGTCCCTCCCCTATATATCAAGCATGTCCCATTAACACTTTTGCATGTTGTATGTATTCATAAAATACCCATAACCTCAATAAATATTTCAATTGACAGTTCAGAATAATTACAGATTACACATTTATGTAATATACACGAATTGAAAATTGCTGATAAAGAAAATTTTTACACAATTAATAAAAGCAACCCATACAAATGTCCCAATTCGACCAATTGATATGATTTTATTCACTGTAAAAAATCAAAGTTGTATAAAAGAAAACATTAAGTTTCATATACTTTTAATATTACCTTTCTGCAGATGTGTCCGAAGCAGATCTATATCTTCCCTAAGACCAATGTGGAGCCATATGAGGGCCCCAGACACTAAACAACTTGTAGTGACCAAGATGAATTGGCATAAGGACAGGCAAACAGAAGTGATACATAATCGACTTCCATGCCTATATCAGTAACGAGAGGGACAAATATTAGGTTTTGGATATATTTAGGAAATTTGTATACAATTTTTATTTATCTTTAAATTAATTAAAAAAAATTATATTATAAAGGAGTTCATGGTAATTTAAAAAAAGCAGAAATGCATTAATTTTAGATCAAAATAGCAACAGATTAATAAAAAAGGGGGATGAATCAAGAGAGAAAGAGATTATTATAATGAGTGACATTTAAAAAAATTGGGTTGAAATCTAGAAGTTGGTACACAGTCTTAAAACGCCGCCAAATCGCCAAAGAATTAACTTGCAGGTGCTCTTCATTGACGCCAAGTCACCAAAGCTAATGAAAATAATACTTGCATTAACTTTGGCGACTTGGCATCATTTTAAATGTGTGTACCAACTTCTAGATTTCAGCCAAAAATTGTATAAAAAAGAAAGTAATTCTCTTAAAAAGAATTACTGAATGCATTAGGTCTTAATGATGTATAAAATGATTTTTGATTACTTAGAATGTTTGTAAAACTTAAATATACTATAATTTGATATTAAGATATAAAAAAAAGTGAAAATGAATTAAATTGCTCCCAGTTACACAAGAAAGCAAAATCTTGTTATCTGTATAAAGTTACATAAAAAAAAAAGAAGAAAAGAGGAAACAAATAAGAAAGGCCACAATGAGCTGTCCCCAGCACAAAAGTCTTTCCTAGCATTTTGGCTTGTGTTTCTATTTTTATTCTCTAGTGTAAATAGAGACAGAAAAGTACAGTCTAATGTAAAAATTGAAATGCTTTTTTAAATTAATAAAGAAAATTATTTAAAAAGGGAAGTTACAAGAATCTTCTAGTTAAAACAATCTTATAAAAGAATTCATCTGCCTGAAGTACCACTTGTGTAACTCTCTAATAAAGGATGCATACAAATTTCTCTTCTGTCCTGAAAAGGGATTTGGTATTTGGCCTATCGACTGTTTTGCCGAATATTCGAACTGGCTGAATACCAAATATACATATTTGGCCAAATAAATTAAGGATAATAATTTTGTTACAGTGTTTTTAAATATATTTAACAAAGCATATTGCCGAATCACATTTCAGTACATTTATTACCAATACATTATATATATATAAAATGATTTTCGTGGTTGTAGTAGTTGAAAATAAACAGGACGAGCAAATAACTACCTCTTATTTTATTATCAATAGGAGAGTGGCGGATATACATGTGTCTCCGTTTAAGTTACAAGCGAAAGTACACAGCAAAATCCCAGTATTCTCTCGGATAAGGAAATAACATATTGACACGTGATCAAAGTGAAGGGAATATTGGGTATTTTTAATAAGTTACGTAGGCGTTTCAGGGAAACAGTCTGGTGCCAAAGAGACGCCGTCCTGATTTTCTATGGGCACGTGAAAGCGATTAAATATTCTTTTATTAATAAATATGCCAAAATGAGAGATTTAATATACCTCCAGCGCCGGAAAAGAACGAAACTGGAGTTTTAGAAAAGTGACTTTGGAATACATTTAAGATTTTAAAATATATAATATTAGAATTTGGAATAAAATTAAGTGAGATTACATATATATATATATAACGTTTATACAATTTTCAGTTTCATGGTCCATAAGTGTAGCTAATAATGTTAGGCATTGTAATGCCTGAAATTATGATGCAAGTACAATAATTTTTCAGGCCTTTCAAGGAAGAAGTCTGTAACGTTTGGTTTCATATATATTACTAGCTTCAGAAAATAAACTCTTGCTATACACTATGCTTGCAGAAACTAAAAGATATTTTCTTGCGAAATTGCAAATTTTTCTCCACCAATTAAGTGGACACTTTATCCTAGATATTAGATGTTCTTAATAAAAATAGGAATTTCCTTTTAATAATTTTAATTTAACCACTGAATTTTCGTCTGTGTCTATCACTGTCATGTTCTGTGATGATGATTCTTTATTTCCATGAAGCAATCCCAAAATTAAGAAGGTTTTTCATTTATTATTAGAATTAAGGTATTTAAAATATCACAAAAATAGGTACATCAAGGTGTCAACATTTTTTTAAATATACAAATAATAATAAAAAAATCAATTTTATTTATCTTTAATTTTTTTCATTTAAAATTTGAGATATTCAATTTACAATTAAAAGTGAAATGTTTTTAAAAAGTGGGCATTTGGTTGTTGAATATTCAATATTCAGCCAAATCACTATTCATATAGAAATTATAAATTAGTTTTTTCAACAGCACCTTTTAATAGTTATTTTAAGTAAAAAGTTAAAGTTTCAAAATGAGCCATTAAAGCTATTTTTATATGAAATTGAACAGTTTTATTA
The DNA here is from genome assembly GCA_013235015.1 of Araneus ventricosus. Lineage (NCBI taxonomy): Eukaryota > Metazoa > Arthropoda > Arachnida > Araneae > Araneidae > Araneus > Araneus ventricosus. The sequence continues at coordinate 172,025 of BGPR01001167.1, read as the reverse complement.
ATTCTGCTGATCATTCTCAGAAACTCGAAAGAAATATTAAAATTCTGCGACGCTTCTATAATTTGTTTAAAAATAATGCACAGTGAGATAAGAGCAATCAGATTGAAGGCAGTTACAAAAAAAGATTATTATTATCGCTTAAAATGAGTTACAATAAAATTAATGACATCCAAGATATTAACAAAAAAATAAGCTTAGTAATAATCGCAATAAATAGTCAACAAAACAAAATAAAAAAAAAGCATTAAAAAAAGAAAATCTACACAATTTTTCGTAGCAGAATACTAATATGAAAATAAAATATGTTCATTTTATAAATTACAAATGAACTGACAATGCACCATCATGAAATCCAAGTGCTCACAGAACGTAAATAAAACATACTTCTTTCGGCCTTTGCGCCTGGGTTGCAAGATAGAAAAATCTTCAATATCCGAAGAGTCAGTATCATGCCGGAGCAATTCATGAGCAGAACAAGAACCGGAAGCTTTTTTGCCACAGTTTATCCTTTTGCTGGATCCTATCTTGCCGTTAGAGACAAGAGCATCCAGCTCTTTGCGTTTTTTCATCTTTTTATATTGTTTGACCTGCACATCGAGCTTGCTGGCGGGCTCCACGGTTGTAGCGTAGATAGCAATGGTTAAGCAAGAGAAGGAGACTGCACGCAAATGGAATCGGTTTCACACTCCTTTTACTTCCAGTTTTGGAATCGTTTTCCCAAATCAGCGGCTTCTATTACCATCACTAGTAGGAATATTCCAGTGTTTGGAAATGGTCATATGAGGTAAAAAAACGTCCCCTTTTCGATAACAAAAACAACTCGTTTCACATTCCCGTTACAGCCGCTGTTTCTACTTGTCCGTTCAATGGATACGAAGGATCTAGGGCTGCAACGCTCAATCGACAGTTGCTTTAAATCGATAACCCAATTTTCGCCAAGTATGGTATGGTTTTCATCGCCAAATCGAGCGCGCAATGTTTCTGAAAGTTGCGGGAAAAGTCACAATAAGGGAGATATCTGCATTATGGAGATATTTGTTTATGACGATAATTTTTTGCATAAATAATAATGATAAAATTAGATTATGATATTTTCGAAAATAACTAGCATCTTAACATAAATTTTCAACATAACAATAATATTTTTTCATAAGAAAAAATATTGTGCAATAAAAAGTGGAATAATAAATTCGAGCTTCTGAACGGAAACGCACTTCATATTTAACCGCTAACTTAACAGCCCGAGAATACTCGTGCATCGAATTATCGAAATTTTAGTCTTATAAACTAAAATTGAATCATTAATTAGCCTTATAATTTGACACAAAAAATATGTAGGATCCATAAACATCTTAAGTATCCTATGCCTTCTTAGATGAATGAAAACGACAGCCCCTTTCCAAAACAGGAGGGGTCATCTTATTAGATAGCAAAGAAAACTATTCAGTTAAGTGGTTAATGACAACTATTACAAACAATTACTTCTAGAAACTTTGCACCGTATAGCACCTTAAAATAATTCTATGATATTTCATTTAGAAACAAGTTTCACATTCTTTAACATGTTTCATATGATATTTCTTTACCTTTTTAAAAAGAATCTTTATAATTACTCAAATATTAGCAGAAAACGACAAATACAAAGTGTACAAAAATGGTTAGGATGAAGAAAGCATGTATTCTTTAGTAAAATTTTGCACTAAATTCGTAGATTCACAATAATGAACTAAATTCATTTTTATTTTTATTTTGGAACTCTCTTTTCAATAAACAATAGTAAAGGGAACTTACGCGGCCACCATCGCACCCAATTCCATCGAAATAGATTACACAGAAGAAACTTTATTTTAATATCAAAAAGAAAAAAAAAATCTCAAATATTTTTATGCTCTGAGGACATAATTATATGACTCGTTTATTTCGATTCTAGACATGCTAATGCTTATTTTATTCAAATAAAGACAAGCATTAATAAATTATTGAAATAATGTTTATTCCAAATTATAATTAAAAAAAGTAGAAAGTATTAAAAACATGTTTCCCTATTCGATATCGTAAATTACCAAGCTTATCTACTACAACGTGAACAAATGGCGGGAAGTTTAAACGAAGGTTTAAAATAACTTTTCTTATTATTTGTTGGGAATATTTTGGGTAGACTTTTTCTTCTGAATTATATCTAAAAATGTTACTAATAAATGCTAATTAAAAGTATTAATAACACAACAAAACAAACACTAAAATATAAATATAATGAATTTTACATTTTATGTAAGCAATTATTTCTAGAATATTTAATTGAAAGCGACAAATAATAAATTAAAACAAAGATTATAAAAATGAATACACTTGGATAAAATTACGAAATCAACTGAAAATAAGTCGGAATTGCAAAAAGTTATTTAAGAGCTCGAATTATTTTCTGTGAAAATGATTGGCGGAAAAATTTAAGAAATTCCAAATGTTCGTGCTACATTGTAATTAACAATTCGGAATGTTTAAAGAAGTAAAGGTTTTCAAAATAAGTGGCAAAGGATCAGAACAAAGGCTTTCTGGGGAAGTGGCCAGTTTAATTCGGAAACTGAATTTTCTCAGAAAATGGGAGCTATCTATTTATGCATTGCCGACAGATGCTGTTACCAAAGATGTACAACTAAGTAAATATTTTCTATGAAACTTCGAAATAAGACGCTTTTCATTATATATATGTAATTATACAACCTTTTCCCTCAGAATGCCATTAAAGAAATTTGAATTTTTCAATGGAACGTTTAAAAATTAAGACTGGGAAAAATATCACAAAATAAAACTTGTTTGAATCCAGGAATAAAAGTAATGTAGGGATGCAAAGACTCTTGATAAAATTTCAAAACATATTCGAAAATGACAAGCAAACATTTACATGATTTAACAAAATTTATGGTTCTTCGTAGACAGAATTACAATAATTCAGACAACAAAACTATTAAATTAACGTGGAATCTTCTAGGGCTAAGGTTCCCAATCTGGGATACGCAAAAGTACTGTTGGTAATGGCGGAAAACCCAAAACATAAGGATTTAAAATGAAAAATAAATAAAAAATGGTGCAGAATTTTGTTTTTAAGCTCTCAGTCTTAATATCTTTCACGAACACACAACTTGAGAAAAGAGCATTCTGGTTTATGTGTATAAGCTTGTCGCAGCTCCAGACACAAAGAAATAACTCTATTCATTTGAGCCTAATTTTACAAAACTCTGCTCCAGGAAACAAGCTCATGGATTGTATTGAAACTGTCTTCCGCTTGAATAGTTCATAAACATGGTGAGCAATTTAAAGCTTTTTATAATGACTTAATGCGAAATTATTTCAGTACTGTTACATTTGTTAGGCCGTGGAATTAACAATATTATAAAAGAATAGAATAAAATGTAAATCAAAGATATATCCTATAAATCTCATTAATTCATGTCGTTAGACTAAAGCTAACTTAAGCTTTTAATATTATTAATAAAAACTTCTTTGCGCTAGAGGGGTGGGGGAATAAACAGTAGGGGGGTATTAGAAAATAAAAAAAACTAATCAAAGGGTACGAGAAAGAAGAAGAAAAAAAAAAAAAGGTTGGGGACCGCTGTAATCTGGGATCTTAATGCACAGAATAATAAATTAGAATTTAAGAACAAAATGTGTGTATGATCGTTGCAGTGCATGAAACGCTAATAAAAGTTTAAACACATTTTTTTTTAAAAAAAAGGAGAAATATTTTTCTAAATATAATTCGCCATTAAAACTTTTCATAAAAGTCGTTGTAAAAGCAGACCAAGTTCACTTCAAACAATTCTCGCCAAACATGCAAGAAAACAGCCAAACAGAGAGAAACTCCGCGCACGCGCATTTTTATGTCAAAAGAAGGGAAAAGCTGAAAAACGCGCAGCTTTCACCTCAGGAGTAGAGAGAATTTTGCTTTAAAATGCAAACGGATTAAGGGGGAATGAAAGATAAAAAAGTATCCCCCTAAAATTTTAACAAAAATAATGTAGCTAAAAGTATAAATATATACTGAATCTTGGCATAAAACTATGAAATAATAGCGTTTTCTTAACTAAAAAGCGAATAAAGTTCAAGAAAATTGAATTTAAAAATGGCAAACCATGTTTAGTTGATTGTGGTACAAGCCAAATTAAAATTAAATATGAGCGCAATTAAAATGTTATCAACCGAAGCTTTTAATTCAATATTTGTGAACATTATTACATGATTATTACAGTCAGTTCTTTTCGCAAAAAGACTTTAAAACGTTATATAAAGAAAATGCATTAACTGACAGAAAAAGAAGTTATAAACTTTTTTGCTACAAAACTATATCATTCTCAATATTTTACACTAAAACGTGTCATAAACGTTAAACAAAGAATCTATTGCCAATTACATTACAAAAGAACAAATATCCAAAAACAAATTAAAAAGATGCAAAATAATCAAACCTTTTGTTACTTTGATTCGTGGCTAGGCATTACTCATCTAAAAATAAATTAATTAATATCTTTTGTGCCAAAAATGCAACAGGTCCGCTCTTTAAAGTTCAAATTAGTCTTAAAGAATTTTATTTTCTCATCCCCTTCCCCACAAAAAAATACTAATTTCTTGGATTCTTCAACAAAGGATTCTAATTAAATTACTGTGAATCTGAAAATATTTTTCATCTACAAAATCAACTAAATATGTTGAATAGCATACTGTATTTAATAGATACCGACATCTACGCAAGATTTTCTCTCAATACAGTTTTTCTCAACTTTGAGATATTCCAAAAAAAAAAAAAAAAAGCCGGAGAAACGTTTTTGAATACCTTGCATCTAATTAGTTATTTGACTGATGTAGGGACTCATCGATCTTGAATTCATTAGATATTGATCATAAGCTTCAAGTACTGACGTCAAGAAGAGTTTTTGGATTCTTCAACAAATGATTCTAATTAAATTACCGTGAATCTGAAAATATTTTTCATCTAAAAAATTGAATAGTTGAATAGCCTACTGTATTTAATAGATACCTACAACTACGCAAGATTTTCTCTCAATCCAGTTTTTCTCAACTTTGAGATATTCCAACTCAAAGCCGGAGAAACGTTTTCGAATACTTTGCATCTAATTAGTTATTTGACTGATGTTGAGACTCATCGATCTTGAATTCATTAGATATTGATCATAAGCTGCAAGTACTGACGTCAAGAGAACCAAGTCAAGCTACTGTTTCCCATTTGTCTGAGTGACGGTTTGTACACTGCGGTTACGGATATTTGAATGGAAATTTCACAGGTAACAAGAATGAATCAGACATTCGACCGCTTAACATGCAGTCTGTCTTTTAGGGGTCTATTCTGGTACCCCCGGTTGGGTTGGGTTCCGTGTTTAAGGTGGGGAACCCAACCCAACCGGGGGTACCAGAATAGACCCCTTAATATTTTAAACTTCATAGTTTAATAAATTTCATCTGCCATGAATGGGAACAGTTGTTTCTGACCTAAGGACAAATGGGACATTTTTCGATAGTTGTGTTCCGTCTATAATTTCATTCATTTTTTTTTACGACTGGTGTTCCCAAACGTTTTTCCCTCACGTACCCCTTGATTATTTTTTTTTGTTTCCGTGTACCCCTACTGTCGTATATGTTTAACTCCCCCTCCCCCCCAGCCATCCGTCTATGCAAAGAAGTTTTTATCAATAACGTTAATGTTAGCTTAAAAGTAAAATGACTCGATTTGATAATATTTGTAGAATTTATTTTTTATTTTACATTTTATTCCAATTTTACAATAGTATTACTTCAACGCCAAAGCAACTGAAACCAGTAGTGTAATTATTTCGTTTTAACTTATAAGTATAGATAAAAATTACACTCCGTAATAATCAATTATTCAAGTGGTATAGTTATTAAACAGCAAGTATTCATTTGGAGGAACAAAATTCTCTAACTTTTTTAAATCCCTTATTGTTTTTTTTGTTTGTCTCCGCCATTAACAACTTTGATTTCGCGTACCTGTCGCAATTTGATTTCGCAACCTGTGATACGCGTATCACAGGTTGGGAACTTCTGTTTTACGATAACAAAATATATTAGTTGTCGTTTGAAAGTCAGGGTCTATGTTAAAACAGCTTGATCGAAATAAAGCTATAACATGTTCATCAAGTGTTCCGCGTCAATTTCATTTTGGAATTTACTGCGCATCACAGCTCAGCGTTAGATGACAAGGGCAGTTTCCGTTTAACCAACTGACTGACATCATGTGAACTGACTTCATTAAAATCGGATCATCAGATCTTAATATGTAAGGATTTAATTTCATCTTGTAGCGATTACAATTCACTGCCTTCTCCTTTTTATGGTAGGTGGCGCTACTAGAGCCATCTGAGTTTTCCCCATGATGCCCCTCTCTCTTCTTCTACTGTGTACTTGTCTTGTGTCGTTGTTCTCTGTCTTGCGTCTTGTACCTTTTAATGTACTGTGCCGTGGAACTTAGCCATCTAATAAAAAAAGGTTCCTGAAATTGAATTAATTCTCCAACAGCGGCATTCCATATATATATATAAACATGAGTCTCGTCCCTCTACAATCTTTTTTTAAAATACTTCTATAAATATCTTAGACCCCGAAATAAAATAGTACCATATTAATGTAATATAGCGTGAAAAAGTCACTAGACACAAAGCCGAGAAATGGAAAGCTTTTCGTTGGTTATTTCTATCATAAGTTGTAAGGTTAACTGAAATATCACTGACTTTCATTTCTTCAGCTACAGCGAATTCTTCACCTAAAACGTTTGCAGCTGTAATCTAAATACATAGCCTTCCAGAATTTCAAAAATAAATATACAAATCTAACAAAAAAACAGACAAAGACATAAAATATTTAAAAGAAAATTCTGAAATGGAATGGATACGAAAATAAAGAATACTCCATACCACGATGCTAAAAAAGCGTTTTGGGGTGATTTTAGGTAGGATTTATGGAAAAAAGGTGCTAAATATGAGTGCTCGAAAATGATCGCATCATGCACAAAGTACTGTTCGTTTCAGAAACCCATGCCTATCACTTTTGGGCGATTTTAATCCGAGGAGGGGTGATCCGCAGTGAGTAAGAAGGGCGCCTTTCCGGAGTTCTTTGTTAGGCGAGTTTTTCTTTTAGCTATTCTTTCCCCATGTTGATATTCGTTTTCTTTTTGAGTCATAACATTTCTAAATACTGCTCAGTAGAAAATAAACATATCCTCTATATTTCACCTCACCTCAGTGGTGTAGCTGCACCTTCTGTCGCCCTTCCTTTACAAGTTACATAAACCTCAAAATAAAAAAAAAAATAAATTCCCGGGGGGGGGGGCGGAATTGATTTAATAACGCAATTTGGCGTCTGCCGATAGGTTGTGAAATCCCGCGTCCACCACCAAACTTTCTTTCACAAAACGGCAATTCGCCGACAAAAATGAATGAATTACAATAGATTTTTTTTTTATGCACACAATGATTGAACTAGTCCGATGCTCTTCTTATTTAAGAAACTGTTTTCCTGCATGTCTGATTTTGCCACTCCTTTCGAAGTGCCGCCCGGGACGAACCGTCCCCTCCCTAGCTACGCCACTGTCTCACCTCTGTTTTGGAGAAATCAAAGCCGACTCGCGCATACCCAAAAGCGCGGAAGGTTTCCGTATCTGACAACAGACAGTAGAACATTTTAAATAGAAAATATTTAAGATAAATAAATTAATTCAGTTGTGCAATAAGAGTTTCGAGTCGATGCGTCTTCTCTTAACTGCTGGACAATTATCAAAGATGCGATCCCAGATGACACGAGGGGTTTTTAACGTAGGACTAAGTTCATCCCATTGGGGTCTCAGGAAGGTATTGATTCACACGCCAAAACGCCACAAAAAACGTTGTATGGGAGATCCTCTATATCTCGGTAACCACATATGTTAAAAACATAACTAATGTCTTATTTTAGAGATAAAGAGTAACAACAGAAGTTACAAAAAAATTTTGAAAATCGGAATTGTAGTTCAGCGATTCCTGGAGTCGCAAAGTTGGGCAAAAATAAGCATGAATTGGTGACGTCACACGCATGAGGTGCGTGCGCACAATTGGTTGACGCTCTCGCTTGCCACGTTTTCGCGAGAGAGATTTCGTGATTGAATTGAAAATCGAGTTAAAAACAAAAGAGAATTGAGGGTAACTTCGATAAACAAAAGAGTATCGCGAGTAACAAAGACAATCCTAGAAGCTTCGAGCAACAAAGAGAAACCGAGAGACAAAAGAGTCACGCGAGTCAAGTAGTCCTATGCCTTTAACATCAGCGGCTGTTTCAAAACCCCCCCCCCCCCGGAAGCTAAGAACAGCTGGGTCGTTTACATGAAGATCATGGGGAATCGGAGCAATTTTGTTAAATTGGATCGGAACGTGTTTCAAATGTTCCACAACTGCTTTAATTTTTAAGTCAAGTTTCAGGTGGAATAACTACAGCATTAAAATCTGCTTTAGCCAGTATTTTTAACAAAACTGTACAGGGCAAATTTATATAAATATTTTTTAAATTAATATTTGCTTAAGATTTTTGCATTCATAATTTAGCAGAAGATCCGATCATTGGATTCATGATTTAGCAGGTTTCATACAATGCGTTACTTATTTCAGTTTTGTAATTATTTTTAAACATATTAAATGCGATATTAAGTACCAAAATAAAAAAGCAATTAGATATTTTTTTTAAAAAAGACTCAAATCTTTCCAAGTTTTTGAACTTAAGAATATACAGTTTGCAAAGCAAAACAGATTACCCTTGCAGATTTTAGTTTTCAAAAAAGTGTTTCGTTACATTTTATTTTAAAAAGATAATATGCATATTCAAACATTTTCATAAATCATTTCAAAGAAGTATTATTCTTGAGTACGAACTGGACTGATCTTAGTCATTTGGTTGCGCGAGGCAAATCTTTTTTTCACTGTATTTTTTTGAAGAAAAGAAACCTCATTGATTTGACTTCCTCCGCGAATCACAGCTGAGTCAACGGATATGTTAAGGCCGGATGCGAACGTTGATATTGGAACATTCTTATGGCTTTTGTTCTTATCCAAAAAAAGGTAGAAAAAAATGCAAGCAATGCAATTTTTTCACTTAATCTGGGTTTAGCATGCAAGGAGAGCTGTCTTTGTCTGTCAGGACACAAATAACATTAAATAAATCTAAAAATTTACTACAAAAAACAGGTATTTCACATTTGTGAATAACTTTGCCTAGATTATTGTATTTCCTTCTCTGAGTACAAACAAAATTATTCACCCTTCCATTTATTATGACGTCTATTTTCAAATTTACCCAATTAAAAAGATGTTTTTTATATTGGTTTTCTTTTAGTTAGAAGGATTTTTTCCAATTTAGTTGTTAATTAAAATGACTACTTATACGAGCACATGCAACATTAAATAAAATCTAATCCAAATTAGAACTTTTAAATCACTTACTTGTGCGATTTTGTTGCATTAAAATGAGACAATTAAATCACTGACAGCTTTTGTTCTTACACATAAAAATAGCTGCAGAACAAAACCAAGTAATATGTTCTTTTATTGAACAATGGGTCCTGCTAATTCGGATTATCGGATAAGCGAATCGCTAATTAGAATAAAACCAATGGCAACCGAAATCATTTATGGAATCAGTGATATGTATTCTCTTTTTATACGCATAATTTCAACAAAGGTTTCTTGGATAATTGAACTTGGATCAATTAAAAAAATTTAGGAAATGTGGCAATATTAGATGTAAAACATGTCCTTCAGCAAGCGAAATGCAATTGGGAAAGGATAGCGAGGGTCTGGAAGTTTTTTGTAAAATTAAAAATGTTATTTATTTAATTCAATGTAAAGAATGTAACCTCAACTATATTGGTCAAACCTGCACGGAATTAAACATTAGAATTAATGGACATAGATCAAAAATAAAAAATTTCAAAAAATACAATTCTCATGATTACGAGCTTGTTCATTTTCAGGAACACAATTTTGAGAACACTGCTCTTTTTATCCTTGAAAATAACATTATGGATCTTCATAAAAGACTTGATCTAGAAAATTTGTATATTTGCAGCCTTAAAACTCTCTTCCCATATGGACTTAACAGCAAACTAAATGGTGAGGGTTACAGCGAATTTGATAAAATTTGTATTTATAAAAAATTCAACATCTTCAAAAATTTCTTAAACACGAATAATAAAAAATTCAGATTTAAAAGAGGTAAAGGTAAGGGAGGAAATTTAGTTATATGTATGAAAGAACTTCAGGATTTATGTAATCTTGACCATAACTTGGATAATATTGATAAGATTAAGCATTATATTTTTAAAATTAAAAATGACAGGCTTAAATGGTTTTTTAATAATAAAATTGAGGATTTAAAATTTAATAACGGTTTTGTCAAATTTGTCTTCTTTGATTTGGTAAAATTTAAACTAGGAATTTCTAATAATAAACTTCTTTTCAAAATTAACAAAATTGAGAAAAAGGAATTTTGTGTTATTAATTTTCTTGATATCTCATTTGAAGCTATAAAGTTACCTGAAATTTTACATGATAACAAAAAATACTTTCCTGTTAAGGATGTTTCGGTCATTTCAACTGCATTCAAATTCTCAAGGACTCTTAAAAAGCAAATTTGCAACTATAATTTCTTTTGTAAAAATTTAAATGAGATCAACAATACACACTGTTTTTGTTTTGAAGAAGAATATAAGGACTTTATTGATAAGGATAGGGGGCACATTATCACTGGTAACTTGAATATTATTAAATCAAATTCTCTTAGAGATATTATGTTAAAGGGAACTAAATTTAGGTTAAGGAATAGAGTTAGTCAAATTAGAAAGGTGAATTCCATTAATCGAGACTTAGATGTTTTTATTGCAAATATTGCCAGGAAATATCATTGGCCCATTGAAGGATTTGGTGAATGGAAGCAGAGAATCCTAATGGAAGCAAAAAATAGAATTAATAATAATAAAAGCAAAATTTCTAATAGAGGCATTTTCTTCAACGAGCATCTTAAAAAAGAAATTGAAATTTTAAAAGGGAAATTTATTATTACAACAGTTGATAAGGCAGGAAATAATTTTTGCGTTATGTGTAAACTTCACTTCAAGGAAATAATGCTTAATGAATATAATTCAAATAATACGTATCAATTAATAAAATTTGGCAAAAAAGAACTTGACAAAAGAATATTAGCACTTGCTAAAAAAACTAAAATTAAAACCAGTAATTTAAATTATCCTTACCTTTTTCCCACTATAAAATTTCATAAAAATCCCTTAAACTTTAGATTTGTTACTTGTAGCACTGGTAGTTATAATTATTATTTTGGTAGTCTTCTTTAAATTTCTAAAAATTATTCTTAACAAAATCAAAGAGGAAGAGAGCTTCATTATTGACAATAACACTAAAATTTTGGACTTTATCAAAGAAAATAAAAAAATTAGTAGCATTCATACATTTGATTTTGAAAATCTTTTTACTAGCCTCCCACATAATAAATTAATTGAAGTGTGCTCTAATTTATTTGATATATACCTTAATACTGATTTAATTGATAAAAACAAATGGTTAGAAATGTGCAGGGTTAATATTTGTGAAAATTATCTCTTTAATGGAATTAACTACTTTAAGCAGGTTCTTGGTATTCCTATGGGTTGTTGTTTTTCAAGTGCACTAGCCGATTTATTTCTCCACTCATTTGAGAGGGATTTAATTAAAAATGAAATTGTTTATGGTTTTCGTTTCATTGATGACCTTTTAGTCTTTAATCATAATAATGTTAACTCCATTTTTAGGTGCTATCCAAAAGAACTCAAATTAAATAAAACTAATAATGAATTAAACAAATGTAATTTTTTGGATCTAGAAATTGAAATCGGGAATTCAGATATTTTGGTTGGAATATATGACAAAAGAAAGGAATTTAATTTTAAGGCTATTTCACTTTGCAACTTTCAGACAAATCTTGATTTTAAAATTATTAAGAACTCTAGTTATTCTCAAATTAATAGGATTAAACACATCTGTAATAACCACTCTTCTTTAGTCAAAGCCCTAGGTAATTTAAATAATAACTTAAAGGATAACGGATTCCCTTTTTGCTTCCTTAAAACTTGATTTTTTAAAAATTAGTTTTTGTTCTCCTGAGAAATAGTTCAAATTTTTATTCATAGATGGAGCTACTGGATAGCTTCTAGATCGTTGATTGTTTTGTATCTATTGCGTCACTTTTCTGCTTGGCTAGCTTCTGAAAGAAGGTAAATTTTTATCTCTTTCTTTTGATTATGGATTTAAAAAATTTTGGATTTATGTTCTTTATTTGGTGGCCGGACAAGATTCAGACCACAGGAAGGAATAAATTTTGACTTTTTGTCGTTCCTTTCCACAGAAAATCTTGTTCCTTTTTGAACTAAAAATGGCGTGTGGTTTCTGATGAGTGAGCCATTTTAGTTCCTTTTCATTTTGAATAATTTCTTAACAAATTGTTCTAAGTATTGGTAAATTTTGGTTTCTCTATAGTTCTGGTTGTATTTTTTAAAAAAATTTCTGTTGAAGCAATTACTTTTTGCTGCTGCGTTTGCACGCAAAACCGTCTATTGTTTTCATTATTTTTCATTTTATCATTGTTTTCTTTTAATTTGTTTTCTTTTAATTTAAATTTCTTTTATTTGTTTTTGTATTTCGTTAGATTTGGCTGCATATGCGCCTTTCTATTTAATGCAATATATGTTATTGTTTTTTATTTTAATCAAAATTTAATTAATTAATTTTGCTAAATTTTAAGAATTATAACTATTATTTCTTGGATAATGATATCTATACTTATAAAAGGCAATGTTTGTGTGTGTGTATCTGCGATGTCCAGACGAATCTATCGCACTTACAGCCATGAAATTTGGCACACAGGTAATGGCGACTGAATGCACCTCGAAGCCGAAATGTTAAAATTTAATCTAGAAAATTTTTTATTTAATGTTTTGTGTTGTTTTAGTTGATTTTTCGCACAAATTTCTCAATAGAATGGTTTCGAATAATTGTACGAAAAAAATAGATAAACCATTGGAAAAAGCACGCGATTTCCGTTCTAATGAAGTTAGTTTCGAATTTCTAACGTAATTTACTGAATTTTGATAATTTTTTAAAAAATAGTCACTTTTCAAAAATAAAATTTTCTGGAATCCTTAAAACTCTTGCATCCGATGTTCTAATAAAGATATCATTTTCAAAATTTTTCAGCTTATAACTGCAACGGTTCTGTCGGATTTAAAACAAGAATGTTCAAATATCTTTTCCCGTTTTTTTAAAATTATTTTTTTCCTGGTAGTTGAAAGATATTTTCCCTCTAGCGAGGCTTCCTCCCGCGACAGCTCTCCGGAACGTTGCGGGCAATTTCATTGGCTGACGGGGCAGGGCGACGTCATTACTTTCGCGTTCTGAAAGGAGATGATTTATTTACTCGATGACTTCGATTATTATTTTTCAGCGTGTCTTTGCCTTTCATACTTTGCTTGCGGTGTAATAAATATCACATTGTAATTTTTTAACATTGTTTTGGATTAACGGTACTCGGTCGAGAGGAAAAAGAAGCGGAAAAACTCAGTAATATATATTTCTGTTTTGATTTCGTTTTTAAAACTTTCATTTATGTAATTGTATGAGGGCTTTTTTTATTTTGTTGAAGTCCTGATTCCACGGGCAACGCCGTGCGCGTACTGCTAGTAACAAATAAACTAACTTAATATTGGAAAAAAGGACGAGGCTAAATAAGTAATTTATAGAACACAGAATCTTTCAAAGGTGGTTTTTGGTTAATATTGCTAAGAAGCAGTTTTGTCAAGTATTATGAAAATACAATCACAAAAATAAAAATAGTCTCTATCAGTTATATGAGAGAGCATATAACGAATTATATGATCCATCCGAACACAGTGGCGACTCGTGAGCTCAGAAACGAGGAGGGCTGCAAGATAATATTTATCATTTTTAAAAAGCTATTTTAACTTTCAGTAGAACAAATCTTTTAATTCCAAAACCATATATGAAATTTCCTGCTTTTCAAACAAATTAAATAACCAGCATATATGACATTTACTACTAGTTTTACTAACAGAAAGTTAAATGAATGTTGATGCGACGATTCAGATGGCGGGAAAACAAAACAAAAAACAGAGCTCCACATACACATTTCCCTCCTCGCCCACTTCACTCGATAACACTTCCAAAAATGAATATCTTCTTCAAAAGAAATCTAGAATTCTATCAAGAGAAAGCAAATAAAATCAATCAACCAGATGTGTTTCTGTCGGCGCAACGCAAATCGAAATCAAAACCCATAAACAGTCAATTAGATTGCAACTTGTGTGAGAGCGAGGAAAAAAAGAAAAATATATTAAAAAGAGCATCTTTTTCTCGTTCAGTTGGCTCCGTGCCAGCCAGAGCTGTGTTGCCTTGCAGCCCATAGCCCGTCTAAGTTAAAGGGAGAAAGGGTTGCCTTTTCTCTCCGGATTTTCTGCGGAGTAAATGAACTTTGGGGGGGGCCGCCGCAGAGTACTTTGCGACTCAGACCTGCCTCTCTCTTACTTGTTGATTCATTTTCTGTCTTCTTTTCAATTTTTGATTACTTTTTTCGCATTTTCGTAAGACATGGAACTCTGAAAGTGAAAAAGTAAGCGAATAAGATTAAAAACAAAAATACAAGTTTTAAAAAAATTTCATGGAGTGCTGAGCCGCCACTGTTCGAACCACTATCTCTCGGAAATGGGCATGTGTTTCTTTCATTGATCTGAAAAGCAGAAGTTCCAGGTGACTCAATATACAATCAGCTCAGACGGGATGTCTTAAAAAAATAATGCAATCTGTACAGAAAGATGAACCATTCCACAAAATTTTGACATCCTTATTAATTATTTAACCTAATTTGAAGGTAATCGGATTTCATTAATTATTATCATTTAACACCTTATGTGCTATCAACGGGTTTTTAAATCACTGTGCATTTCTTCTACACACAGAGATCAGTTTGGAGAATATACGTGGGAAAGGATGACTTCGTCGCTATTTCGAATCAAACAGTATCTGATGAAATCCACCACATTCATTTAAAGTATCCGATTGGTTTAAAATCGTCGTTTTTGATGAAATTATCAAAAAAAAAAAAAAAATGTTATGACTTAATTTTGTAGCCTGTTTAACCAGCTTTCTAAAACTGTCTCACTTTTTACTCTACGTTAATTACAAATGGAGTTACAGCTGTTTTATTACCGAACTGTAAGCATTATTTTATGTTGCATGAAAACTTGAAATGTGTTTTCTGAGAAATGATATTTTTGAGGAAAACTGTCGACCGTAACAATGATTTCTCAAAAAGTTATTCAAGTATTGATATGAAATTCTCTGAGATTGTTTTCTGTAATATGCTTGGTGTTTTCCTCTAAAAACTAAGGTCAATTTTAAAATCAAGTATTATTTTTAAGTGCTTAAATATAAACGAAAAGCATTTTTTTTATGAAAAATTACCAGTTTAGTAACTATGTTCAGCTATATCTCAAAACTATTTTAAAGTACAAGAAATAATTTAGTTCATAACACAGATAACTGTCATAAAAATGTACTCCTACAAGGATTTATGTATATTTAGTATATGATTTTGTCTATGGCTGTTAGCGTAAGGCAAATATTTTAGTCATTTTTCTTCAAATTTCTCAGTTTTTTTAAAAATATTATTTTGAAAGCCTAATTTTACAATATTTTCATAGTTTTAAAACATATGCAGTTGAAAAATAACATTAAAATATGTATATAAGTTATTTTTCAAAAAAATGTCTCCGAACACAGTCGGATACTTGAATAGGAACTAGATGCATGCAAAATGTCAATAGCATGAACTTAACGACACGGCGAAAGTGAATCATGGGAACGGTGTAAATTATCGTTTTCATCTGAGCTATTATTCATACGACGATCTTCAGCGGGATTCATCAAACTGACACACCTGGTTAAATATTCCTTTCCACAACTAAATGTTCCAATACGGTTCTAAGATAAGATTAATATTTTTGAAGAGGAATTATCAGCTACCACTATTTTTAGAAAATTTATGACTATATATAAAATCCAACTGTTTCCAATTTAGTCAGCAATGTCTATGATAGCAGAACGTAGGGATTTTAGAATAACATTTTTAATTTAAAAGACCAATAACAGAATTCAGATCAGTTGTTTCTCCTAAATATCTGACAATAAAGAAAGCTCTTAAAATGTTAAAAACCACTGCAAACATTTTGATTTTTCTTTTATATTTGAGTAACTGATAAATTAACTCAAAGAGTATAAAAGTAAACATTTATTTACAGTAGAATCCTAGGAATCCGAACATCTTTTTTTAATTTTCTGAGAAATGAAGGAAAATAACAATTAGGAATCAGAAACAAAGCTATTGTTTATTTTAATTTTAAAAGAAGCATTTGAATTGGTATTTAAGAATGAATACAGCACCTTAATTAGTAGAAACAAAATCGGTTGTCTTAAGGAACTAAACCTACTTGACGATGCGAATCGTAGCTACCCTCCGCACTCTTTTATAGAGCACCCAAAGTCAATACTCTACTGCATTAGTATATCAAGAGTATTTTTACCGAATTTTCCGGAATCCGAACAGCCCCAATGAATTCGGATTCCCGAGGTTCTGCTGTACTTTTGCATGCTTCCTAATAATGCGAAATGGGGGAAAAATAATAATAAATAACGTTTAAAGAAAGGTTGTTAGAACAAATGTTGTAGTATTTTCTCCGTGTATTCTCAATTTTTTTTAAAATAATAATAAAAACGCCGAGCAGTTTTGTGTTTTAATACCCGCTGCCATGGTGGTAAACCACGTGATATGGGTGGGCTTCGTTGTTTTAAAGACCACGAGACATTGGCAAGATGACGCCAATGTCACGTGGTAAACGTCACGTCATATCAAACTGAGCGCATCTTAAGCTTAGGATGACTTCGCAAGATGACGCTAATGTCACGTGGTAAACGTCACCGCACGTCACGTCATATCAAACTGA
>BGPR01001167.1:78864-154905 GCA_013235015.1 Araneus ventricosus | reverse complement strand
GTCACCGCACGTCACGTCATATCAAACTGAGCGCATCTTAAGCTTGGAGTGACTTGGCAAGATGGCGTCAATGTCACGTGGTAAACGTCACCGCACGTCACGTCATATCGAACTGTGCGTATCTTAAGCCTGGGGTGACGTCACGCTCCATTTACCCCTGCAAGATGTCCAATGGATTTAAAAACTGGCTTCATTTACGCGAAGAAACTTGAATAGCTGCTGAACGGTTGCCTTTTATTTCCTTATTCTTATAAACTGATTTTCTTTCGCAAAACAAATTAATACAGGATTTCTACAAAATTCTTCATCCATCCGTTTGTTTTAGGACTGCAGTAAAATAGACCCAAATCATGTACTGTAACGACTTGATAGTTCCTGTTGATAATAGTTTTATGAGAAACTTCTCAAAAATCAACGAAAAGGCACAATATTTGTTTTAGAAGTAGAATCATAGCTGGTTTTTAAGAGCTTATTAATTACTAGAAAAATAACCCGTCATGGTATGACGGGTGCAAATTGCCTCTTCATTCGAGAGATTTCCCGTCAAATCTGACGTGTTTAAATAGATATATATGCGAGAGAAATGTTCGACATTGATTGAAAACAGATAAAATAAACATATGTTTTATGGCAGGACATAATTTTTTATTTACATATTTCTTTATTCAAAAAACCTCTTGGTAAATAACATTCCGTGTGAAGTATTTTTCGTTGTTTAACAATTTTCCTTGTACTTCAGATGTCTAATCAAAACAAAGCACTTCTCTGCTTGTCAAACGTTGAAAAAAAATATTATCAAATTATATCATCACGATTGCAATAAATAATCAGATGCGTCGTGGCGTCCAAACTATATCAAGCGCACGATCTACCACTGAAGTGATTTACTACTTTCTATTAAAAACGGAAATTAATTTGAAATGTAGGATTAATATAATTTAAAATTTCTCGGGAACTATTAATCATAGCGAGATAGTCAATTCATGTCCACGTGACACGCGTCAAACACAATCCACTGCGCATTTTGCGGGAAGAAAAAGAACTTGACGTCACGATACTGCATAAAACAAAATGAGAAGACATACGCTGTTACTTTTATCATGTTTCGTGAACTGACTCGATTCTTCATGAATTTAAGTACTAAAATCTTTGCATTTTTCAGATGAACTGCAAGTTGGATCGTGTTTTCCCTGCCTTCCCTCATCAGGTAGGCAACCCACGCACGAAGGACATTTACTATAAAACGTTAGTTTAAACAATATTTTGCAAATAACAAAAACACAAGTTTACCGAATACAGGCAAATGCACCCAGGACATGTGCTAAATTAAATTACGCACCGCCAAAAATTAGTACTTCATCATCAAATACGCAACAATAATGCAATGTAATACAATTAATCCATGAATAATGAAAGAAGAGATGAACATACGTGCTGTGATCTCAACTACAAAAGGAAGGTTTTTTTCCCTCCTCCTAGTCAAGGCGGTTCCTCTATCACACATCAAAGCAAGCTTTTCATCATCTCGGCAGACAACATAGAAGAACGGATCACTTATGCAACGGATATCGATTGGAGAGTAAATATTTTAGCAACGGATTAATATGCTACTAGGCTTAATGTTGGTGATAAGACATTTCATCTCGTAATTTTAGCAGGACTATGAATTCTTTGTAATTGGAAAATTAACATTATTTTCAGAAGTCTCATTCGTTTCAATTTGTGATGAAAACTTTTTATATAAAGTGAGAAATATTGAATTATTAGAAAATACAATAGCAATCGTAAAAACAGAGGGGCATATTTTAAGATTTCGCATTGATAGGTGCAATAAACAAAAGTTACAGTTAAGGACGATCGTAAGCGAAGGGATCGTCATAAGCAATAAATCATGAAGTTAACACACAAAAACCAATTTACTGATCACCTGCTAGTGTTGGCATTATAGAAGAATACCCACAAAGTTATTCTTACAAAATAGTATCAATTAATGTGAAAAATTTACATTTGAAAACTTATATACATTACTGGTTTAATATGCTAATGTTTATACATTACTAATTTTTGAAATTTGGAGAGACAAACAGATTTCAAAATAAGAGTCAAGTTCTATTCGATTTCATAATTTTCACGGAAAAGTTAAAAGCCAATGAATTTGCAATCGCTTGAAATAGCATTTACGGTGGAGTAATTACAGTTTAGAAATTTGCTTTTGAAACATTGTCAACAACGCTATGCAGGGAAAAAATAATAATAATAAATGAGTATGCTTTGGAATTACGTTTGGGTATTTCGCAAATTTCTTTTGAAAATTAACGGCTAAAAAACGGGTATTCAATTATTTGGTTTCCTTCTGATATTTATTTTATTATTTCGAAGAAAATAATTTTATTTTATCGGTATCTATTAGTGGCAACATTCTTCGATCACAATTCAATACTAATGATCTTAGCTCCGGAAGATTTCGTCACATCCGGAGAATTTCAGCAACGCTCAGAAAACACCAGCGCCTTCAGAGAATTTATACTTCTACAGTTAAAAGTAAAAACGACTTGATATTTATCGCTTTTAATGCAAATAATACAGCCACTTAAATTTTTTTCCCCCTGCAAGTGTAAAACTATGAAGATAAGAATAAATATATGACACAGAAACAGGAATACAGTTAAAAAAGCTAATTCAACGAGTAAAAATATATAAGTTAAAATTTGTTGGAGCGAATTATAAGATGCCATGAGTTTTGCTAAAGTATTAATGTATCCGACTGGTTTAAAATCGTCGTTTTTGATGAAATTATCAAAAATATTTTTTATGACATAATTTCGTAGCCTGTTTAACCAGCTTTCTAAAACTGTCTCACTTTTTACTCTACGTTAATTACAAATGGAGTTACAGCTGTTTTATTACCGAACTGTAAGCGTTATTTTATGTTGCATGAAAACTTTAAATGTGTTTTCTGAGAAATGATATTTTTGAGGAAAACTGTCGACCGTAACAATGATTTCTCAAAAAGTTATTCAAGTATTGATATGAAATTCTCTGAGATTGTTTTCTGTAATATGTTTGGTGTTTAAAACTAAGGTCAATTTTAAAATCAAGTATTATTTCTAAGTGCTTGAATATAAACGAAAAGCATTTTTTTATGAAAAATTACCAGTTTAGTAACTATGTTCAGCTATATCTCAAAACTATTTTGAAGTGCAAGAAATATTTTAGAGCATAACACAGATAACTGTCATAAAAATGTACACCTACAAGGATTTATGTATATTTAGAATATGATTTTGTCTATGGTTGTTAGCGTAATGCAAATATTTTAGTCATTTTTCTTCAAATTTCTCAGTTTTTTTTTTTAAATATTATTTTGGAAGCCTAATTTTACAATATTTTCATAGTTTTAAAACATATGCAGTTGTGAAATAACATTAAAAAATATATATAATTTATTTTTCAAAAAAATGTCTCCGAACACAATGGGATACCTTAAGCAGATAAATAGAGATAAGCCACTGTTAAGTATAACATCTCAAAGCAAACTTCAACTTATCATGTGTCAAGACGAATTTCGGGGAACAAGTACTTCAGGTACGAGTTTGTTTGTGAACATTAACACGATTTTATTTATAGGCTGGATATTATCTGTAAATTATCTGCATGAAAACGTTCAAGACGGTCTACAGGAAAAACCGTTGGACTAAGAGCTAATAATTTGGCATGCAATTACTTCTTGGGTAGTAGGTGCTCAGATCCCCAACATAAGAGGACGCTTTCATCGACATGGGTGTTTCGTTTAGGTACACGACAGCCTTAACGTTTTCCGTCAATAACTTCGGGGCGTATCATTGCACAAAAGCCATTTTTATAACACTTAGTCTCAACCAAGATTTGCTTAAGATGTAATTTCTCGTTGAAGTATTCTTTTTTTAAAAAATAAACTTTTTGACTTCTTTAATTAAATTTCATTATTATCTCTTTCACCATCAATATTAAATTCTACATAAATCTTTCTCCTAAACTTAAAATTGTTCTTAACATCTCAAAGGTTAAATATTTAAAATGAATGCAGTTTTTAATCCCTCAACTAGCTGTGTGGCCCGGCGTTGTACGGGCTACACGAATAATAGGATATTCCCGGGCGGAGAGAAGTGAGGTCACGTGAGACCTTGGGATCCACGTATTTTCATATGCCCCGCCTCCGTTTTTCTCTACAATCAACAAATATTGTCACTTACTTTCCCTAACAAACGTTACGAAGTTAAAACACTTTAATACAAAAAAAAGAAAGAAAAAAGCATGAAAACGATTTTTTTCCATTGTTAATAAATCCAAACACAGAAGCTCGCTCAAAAAGAAATACCAACTTCCGTTAAATAAATAAAAAAATGCAACACCGGATGCGAAAACTAATAATGGGGGGAAAAAAGAATCCGCCGTGAATGAATTCACCATGCTGCCTATAGACGGCAGCACGTCAATTAATTCATTTTGACGTTTTTAATTAAAATATTTTTAACTAATTACAATTTCGGAATTTAAATAGTCGAAATGGATTCCTTGGATTATTTTCGATCTTTTGGCACTTAAGGCTAGTTTCAGGATTCAGTGGTTCGTGAGAAGATAGCAGGACATAGATACATATGTTTGTTTACCTTCGAATTTTAATAGGATAGATGGACTGCCCATAGGTAGTAAGCAAATAAAAGTCTGATTACTGCTAAGAAATGCAGATGGTGGCCCCTTCCAGTGGCCAATAAGCTGTAATAACACCCAACATAGAGAGCGATACCAACTTCACTTATGTACAATCTTTTTTCCATTTTATTACATTTTTTAAATATATTTTTAAGTATATTTTACAACAGTACTTTTCATTATTTAGTTAGTGTTAGGCGTGTTAAACATATTTCTTTGTGAGCACATTATCGAATGAAGAATAAATTTCAAAAAAATAATACAAATAATGCCTAATACATTATCATGCTACGACGCTTCGGACTAAATGTTCGAATCCTCTTTCTCTCAAATCTCCAAGCAAATCGAAACCATTTTTTACATCTCTGTCTAGAACTACAAAGCATGACAAGCTTTTTATAGCATTTTTTTCTAATTCATTTCTTCATTGCATTGAGCTTAACATGAAAGAAGTCCTTCTAATGAGAAATATTCCTTAAGCTTCTTTTTTATTTGTCTGATAATTTGGAAAATATGCTGCAATGTGAAATTTAGGATCAATGGGTGATCATCAAAACTATTGACACAAATTCGTCAATGCTATATATTCATATATCGACCATCAACTAAACCTCATTACCAGATTACCTCTTGTCCAATTCTATCATTCTATTTGCGTTTTGAAAATTATACAAGAACACAGCTTGTAGACATTTGTCAAAGTTGACTTCCAAACACAAAAGCTTTAGAGTCACATGTAATAGAATATTAAAATGTCAGATTCAATATTAGAAACCTGACTGACAAAAGCAGACATACAAACAAAAAACCTTTTGAATTATTAGAAGAACAAAATTCTACAAAAATGCTTGGATACCTCGAAGTAGGATTTACGTTTCTCAGGTTCATATGGTAAGAGGAAAAAAAGACAGGTGCAGATAAACTGTACCTGAAGATACAATTTGTCTTGGCTAGATATATTTCATGATTTTGTGCAAATCTGAAAGCACAAACTTCTTTTGACAGACAGTAAACACAATAAAAATGGGAGTATTATAAGATGCTAACTAAATGTATGCGTAGAGACATGAAGACATACGAAAACAATTCGTCTATATTTACTCTTTTTACAGTAATAATAATAGTAAAATTTATTATTTTTTCGTGTATGTACAAGATGCCTCGAAGAAATACATCATATTCTTTATTACTTTCACAAGCAAGAAAGAAAAAAAGCACACACGCAAGCAGATGTCTGAACAACCACCTGCCACTATAAAGAATGACACCTGAGGAAAAGCAAATATAAGAGTAAAATTTCCACCAATGGTGTACTTAAAGCAGCATGCGCAGCAAAGGTTATAGACATGAAACCCAAATGACATTCTGGAAAGTTTTAAAGCACCATTTATTGCCATGTCACTGGTACGTAGAGCTTTTGTTTTTAACTCTAGAAAGAAATTATTAATTTCCATCGTGTTCGATACACCTATATAGAATGATTTTCATTTCGACCGACATTTTGATGAGCGAAATCGAGCACAAATTTATTTTAACGGTACATTAACAAATTGTGCTATTTTATTTCATTTCACTTTATACAATTAAGGAAAATTAAATATTTGAACTTTTATTCATTCTCAAAACAATTATTGAATTTCCCATCTTGACAGAAAAAAACCCGGTTTGTTTAAGCATTGCTTCGAATTTTTTTTAAGTTTTAAAGCACCATTTAGTGCCATGTCACTGGAATGTAGAGCTTTTGTTTTTAACTCTAGAAAGAAATTATTAATTTCCATCGAGTTCGATACACCTATACAGAAAGATTTTCATTTCGACCGCCATTTTGATGAGCGAAATCGAGCACAAATTTATTTTAACGGTACATTAACAAATTGTGCCATTTTATTTCATTTCACTTTATACAATTAAAGAAAATTAAATATTTGTACTTTTATTCACTCTCAAAACAATTATTGAATTTCCCATCTTGACAGAAAAAAAAACCCGGTTTGTTAAGCATTACTTCGAATTTTTTTTTTTTAAAAAATGGAATTTTCCTAGAACTACAGCACTTTCTTTCGAGTCGGCTTCATAAGAAGCTACAAGGGACAAAATAGAAAGCAAATTTCTTATTTATTTCGTCATGCAAAACATTATCTAATCGATAGCTAGTTTGCTTTCAAGGGGACTGAAAAGATATCGAAATAACAATGCATGTGAAAATCACTTTATAAACTACGTAAAAACAAAATCGAGACGACAGTTTGAGCTGTTTTATATTATCCTACAATATGCAAATCCTGTATTTTTCTGCCAGAGAAACTTAAACTACAGATTATACCATTCATTACAAAAAGTAAAAAAATAATCATTACAAAAAGTAAAAAAATAATCATTACAAAACGCAGCACAAAATTTGCAATTCCACTCCAATTTTAGTTTTTTCTTTAAGAAACCGTTCAGTTCACTTTTTTTTATTTGTAATTTCTACTTATAATTACAATTTTTTTACTTACTATTAGTTTGAAAACCAATAATAGTTTACAAACTTGGAGGGAACAATTAGGTATGTTAAAAATAGTAAGAAATCGTGAATGACAGAGAGAACGAGAATTCTGGAACAGGATGTTGAACAGCTCTCATTAATTCAGAACATTAATGTTATTCCCAGAACAGAATTTTTTGAGAAATGCTATCTTCAGACAAAAGAAATTCCGTTTGCTTCTGAAGGAAAGAACTAACGGAGTTTTTTTTATTATTATTTCTTTTCGTTCAGATCTCAAAATCTGATGGAATTGAGCCGCTTCTTGAAAAGTTTTGAAAACAAATTATACACATTATTGACTTCCCAGCTTATTTTTCTTTGCGATAATGACATTTATCAAAACAGAAATGTGTATATTATTGAGATGATGCAAATGTAATGACGTCACCTGCCGGGAGGAATCGGATTGTAATGAAAGCATATGACGTCACCTGCCGCGAGGAAGGTCACGCAACGACCAATGAAATTGCAACAATACATTCTGGGATCGTCCGGAGAAACTCTCGCTGTTAAATCTCGCTAGCAAAAAACTGGTCAGGAAAAAATTAATTTAAAAAAACGAAAAAAGATATTTTAACCGTTCTTGTTTTAAATCCGACAGAAACGTTCCAGTTATAAGCTGAAAAAAAAAAAAAAATTATAGAGATGTTAGAACGTCAGATGTGAGAATTCGAAGAAATTCTTATTAAAAATTACCATAAAAGTGACTATTTTTCAAAATTTTCTCAAAATTCAGTAAATTACGTTAGACGTAAGAAAAAAACTTCATTAGAACGGAAATCGCTTGTTCTTTCCGAAGGTGTAACTTATGTTTTTCTTTCGTACAATTATTCGAAGCCCTGCTATTGAGGAATGAGTGCGAAAAATCACACAAAACAAAACATTAAATAAAAAATTTTCTAGATTAAATTTTAAAATTCCGTCTTCGCGGTGCATTGAGTCACCATTACGACTACATGTGTGCCAAATTTCTTGGCTGTAAGTGCGATAGATTCGTCTGGACATCGCAGACACACACATGTGTTTCTCCCTTGAACATCTTCACGTAAAGTTTCTTTGTTCACTTGAGCGATCGTATTAGGGACAGGAAAATAGTGCTGTCTAGTTATTTAAGTTTTAATAAGGAAACAAGTGGATTGAAGAACATTCTATAATTCTAAAATGGAAATTTTTGCGGGTAAGAGACTTTTTCACTTACACTATTATCCAGTTTAAATGTCAAGAGATTGATGCACAAGTTATATTATTCTGGACGTAATGTAACTGTAGTCAGTCAAAGTCTTATCCACTTTCACAAAAACTATTAAAGGAAAAGCTGAAAATTGAAGAAACTATTCTGAAAAATAAAAGTGCATTATGCCCCAAATTTATTGGTTCTAAAGATAAAGCCACGTAGAATTCTTATTTGGATATCTGGTTTCCTGAGTACCTAAGAAAATTAGAAGCAGTATTTTTCTATCCAAATTGTATAACGATTATTATACTGATGTTTGTTTATTGTAAAAAATGTTAAAAACATGCTTATAAGAAATATACCCTTTTTTATGTGTTCGCAATGCGCTGAATAATATAATGTAATATTTTCTAAATGTTTCGTCTAAAAATTTGTTCTTTTATTTCTAGAACTGTTTGCACGAATCATTTGGAACAGATACAGCATAAAAATATAGCTAGTTTTGCTTAAATAGCGAAATAATGAATTGGGGTGTTTCAATGACAGAGTAAAATTAATAACCGTAGAATTTCAATAGCAAAACATTTATCTTTAAATAAAAAAAATTAAAAATTTAGAATACGGTATTTTAATCCCCCCCCCCCAACGCAAATGCATTCTCTTTCACAAGTTGTTTCTCAACTTGTGCAAGCGAAAATACAGCTTAGAGCATTTTTATCTCTGACCTTGAAGATAAATAATAGAAAAGTGATGAAAAGGTGTAAAGATAAATAAAATATGAAAATTAGTGTACAACAAACAAGAAGAAATGCATAGAAAATCAAGCAATTCCTTGCTTCTCTCCGTAACACATCTCACTCTATTTAATCGAATTAAAAAAAAAAAAAACCTGTCTCGCACTATTTTATCATCGCCATGAAGGGTTTTGACTAACACTTGGTCATTTAGTCTCAAGTATTTATTAGAATAAAAGAGAAGCATAAGAAATGCAGAATATTCATTTTTGTAAATTAGTTGGTGGTCCCGAAAAACGAATCATACAGTACTAGCGAGATCGTAATATACTTTCATCGAAATAGTACCTTCTGAACCATGCAACCGCATCGTTATTTCGATCATAAGAATTCCTTTAAATCGAACATTTCCAAATGCTAAAATTTTTTAGTACTAATCAAACAATTCATTGTGAATACTTGCTAAATGGATTATCTATATATAATGCCAATCTTCTTTCAAATGAATTCTTTCTTAAATTAAATCTAGTTTCATTAAAAAATTTCACTCAGCACAAAATTAATCAATTATGTTTTACTCTAATGATTTACGTTAACGTATTAAAACGTGCCTTTTAAGAGGGTTTTATTATTATTATTTTCAAAATATTTTAATATTGTTGCATTTTGTATTAGTTTTTATAATCGAGATAGTATTTGCAAATAATAACACATCTAAAATTACTTTTACTTTTTATAATTTAATTAATTATTAAACCGTAGCGCATATTTTATAACGAAAGTTTACTGAAATTGCATAATCCATAAGATAGAAGAAACCAGCTTTGCACTAAAAAGTTTTATGATGAATTTTTGTAAATATACAGGGTTCTTACTGATTTTTAAAATTAAAAAATCAAGAAGTATTTAAGGAGTTTTCAAGGAGTATTTTCAAAATTTTCAAGGAGTTAATATTTACGCATGAAAAAGGGTTCCCATTTTAAAGTACACAAAAATTATATTAAGAGTATTTAAAACATTGCTAATAACTCAAATAAATGTGGTTATATTTATTTTTTTATAAGTTTTTACTAAGCTGATTTATCCAAGAATGCCATGTTAAATCTATTTATATGAAAGTAGAGTGGTGCCACTTAGACACTCAATTTTTTTATAAAATTATATAACTACCCCACCCCAAAAGTTCAAATAGATCATTACATACCACGATTTACAATGTTTTAAATAACAAACTGTTTCCAATAATTTTTTTTAGAATTTAAATTCTTAAATAATTTCCATGCCTCACTGTGCACCTTATGTAGTGCACATGATCTTTGATTTAAAATATAAAGGTGCAAAGAGAGCCATTGATTTAGATATTAGAAACTGTTTTTTGGCATTTTCATAGCTTATAAAATAGTATATAAAGAAAATAAAATTAACAAAATTTCTTGATTATTAAAACTAATATAGCTAAAATTGATTAATAGTGTCTATTAACTCCACCATCACAATATGTGTTCTTTACAACAAACCAAACGCTACAATTTAAAGAAATACAGTTAATGTTTCGAAATAATCCAAGAGAAATAACAATCTCAATTTGCACCATTCTATTGTTTTGGTTATTACTGATTGGCACTTACAACCAATTATTAAATTTTGGATACTGCTAGGAGATGAACATCAAATCGTGGAAAGAGAAACGCAAAATACTTGGTAATTGATACGGCGGCGATTTAGAATCCTTTTTATCGGTGAAACTTAGTACACATTTAATAAAAGAAATGTTGAAAATTGAAAATCAAGGAGTTTATGAGGAGTAAAACCCAAAATCAAGGACTTTCCATAGTGCTTGAAAATGAAAATCGTATTCAAGGAGGTTTCAAGAAGCGTACGAACCCTGATATAGCATTCAAGACTCATATTGCCTACCGAACACAATAAACGAAAATCAACATAAACAGCAAAGGCAGTAAAATATGCTAAGCACATGGAAGATTAAAAATATATCAAGCAAATCAGGTAAGAAAAAATTGACTCTTAAAATGATTTTTTTAAAAACATTTTACGATTCCCAGATTTCAAATTTTATGAACATTTTTTTGTGATCCGCACCGATTAATAAATATGAGTCTCCCATTTTCCCCCCTTCCTAATATATTCAATTACGTGCAGATGCTTCTTGAAGCACGCAAACTTCAATTTATGTCTGGATCAGAGGTTCCGTCGGAGGTTTTATTTCGTCGTCGAGTATTTTTTCTTACCCAAGAACACAGGGTGAGGAGTACGGAGCACGTAATCTTTCTGCAGGGGGAGGAGGGTCTCTGTTTTAAGAATTTTGTTGAGAATTCTTTAGATTAGTTTAGTTTAGTTATATTAACGTCCCGTTTTGAAGCAACACGAGGGCTATTTTGGGACTGATCTCGTAATTTTGAACCGCGGTCAGATGACGAGGACGACACCTGAGCTGGCACCCCCCTCTCCAAACGTCCATCGGGTTTCGAACCTGGAACCCTCCGGTCCAAAAACCGAGACCTTACCACTAGGTCACCGCGGCCCGAGAATTCTTTAGAAAAATTTCTTCCTTGTGCTTCATCTCTGGAGTATAAGTCATCGAGGCATATAAAAAAATGAAAGGTAAATAAATAAAACAATAAATTCGAGGGCTCTTTCAAATAGTACTTGAAAGTATGGTGAATTTCGGATTAGTCTCATTTAATCAACATTTTACAACTCCAAAATTTTTAAAAAAATCTTTCAGAAATTAAAATTTAAAAAAAATATTCCGTATGAAGAAAGAAGTATAACTTCACAATAGTCAACCAGCGGGAGTGTTCTCCCCTAAACTTTCTCGTATACTGCTCAAACATTTGTCACTTCCCCTCCCCTTGCGTGGATAAAAAGATTCGAACCTATTGTAACACAGGATCCAATGACTGTCAGAAAATATTTAGGTAAAGAATCATATTCAAAGAGATGCGTTCCGATTTCTACAATTGCTGGCTGAAGGACAAGTCACATACTCCTTCCGCGTGCACAGATTGCTACCAGTACGCATGCGCATGGAGAATAGGATGGAAAAGAAAAAGCGCCAATCAGAAGTCAATAAATATCATGAACAGAAGATTGCATCTAGTACGCATGCGCGTGGAGATAGCGGGATTCGTTGGATATGCGATTAAACAGACCGACAGGCAGTCAACCCGTTGACGGATTTGGCCCAAAATTTCATACGGACCTACATTCATGATGATAAAACTGTGTACCAAATTTTATCCATCTAGCTATTCAAGGTTTTGAGTTATAGTGTTCGCACGACTGCGGACAGACAGACAGACTTTCCTTTGACGGATTTTGTCCAAAATTTGATAGAAACCTACAAATTATGTTTAAAGACCACACACCAAATTTCATCCCCGTAGCTCTAATAGGTTTCGAGTTATCGTGTTCACAGACAGACAGACATAATTCCAAAATTGTGTTTTTCGGACTCAGGGAGGTCTAAAACGTGGAGATTCGTCAAAATCTCGAGTTCGAATTTTTTGACGATTACAATACTTTCTCTTTGTATACGAGAAAGTAAAAATGGAAGGGTCCGAAAAAAATTAATATAAAAACAGAATGAGAATTAAATTTTATATAAGTCGAAACCCCGCTTTGAGGCTACACGGGGATTAAGGATCTCGTCAATATCAGCTGTGGTCAAATAAATGACGAGGATGACACCTCGAGTCAGTTCTCCAAAGACCAGATGGAGGGCGAGCAGGGTGGCTACAGAAACTGTGAGAAAAATTTCCCTGACTAAACTTACAACATTTCCCTGATCTACTAATTATATCAGTTTCCCGGCTTTCTCCCTACTCAGAATCACTGTATATATACAATATACATTATTGAAAACACTTTTACCAGTTATTTACATAATATGACAAAAAAATATTTTTATGAAATTTGATTTTTAAAAAATGGAATGAACATCCTAAAAAAATCTATTAAAACAGTATATTACATTTCTTATGTGTAAAAAATACTCGAAATTTTAACACAATACTTTGAATCTAAAACTGCATAAGAATTCTAAGGAACATTAAAATCACTCTTCCCAACACAAGTTAAATTAAATTAACAGTAAAGGTTATTATGATCTTTGCTCAAAACTTTAAAACAGTTCAATAACTAATTAGTGCTCTTTTCAAGAGTACCAGAATAACATGTTGCAGCATAAATATAACCAGCGGGAGTGGTCTCCCCTAAACTTTCTCGTATACTTTCTAAGTGGAGATTCGTCAAAATCTCGAGTTCGAATTTTTTTGACGATTACAATACTTTCTCTTTGTATACTTCGTATACGAGAAAGTGAAACAAACAAACAAACAAACCTGAAATCAAATATCTGTTGCCACGTTTCAAAAAAATATTACTTTGAAGCAAGCGCGATAAAATAGGCAATGCAATCAATACTAAAGCGAAAATTCTGCTTTGGCATTGAATTCCCAAGAAAACAATTTATACTACCATAACCGTAACAATTGCAAAAGCGCGTGAATAAAAGATTTGCTGAAATAATGAGATCGGTTTGATTTACAACAATAAAAAAATTGTTAACAATTGATGCTTGAAAACATTATTTATTGTTGTAAATAAAATTTACAACAATAACAGATTGCTACCAATACGCATGCGCATGAGAATCGGATTAAAAGAAATTGAATATGCAATTTGAACGCCTCTTTTTGACGGATTTGGTCCAAACTTTTATACGGACCTACATTCATAACGATAAAACTGTGTACCAAATTTTATCCATCTAGCTAGTTTTTGAGTTATAGTGTTCGCATGACTTCGGACATACAGACAGACAGACTTCCCTTTGACGGATTTTGTCCAAAATTTGATAGAAACCTACAAATTATGTGTAAAGACCACATACCAAATTTCATCCCCGTAGCTCTAATAGTTTTCGAGTTATCGTGTTCACAGACAGACTGACACACACACACTCAGACAGACAGACATAATTCAAAAATTGTGTTTTTCGGACTCAGGGAGGTCTAAAACGTGGAGATTCGTCAAAATCTCGAGTTCGAATTTTTTGACGATTACAATACTTTCTCTTTGTATACTTCGTATACGAAAAAGTAAAAATAGTATAATTATACGTACCTAATAATATATATTTTAGCAAAGATTTAAACAAGAGAAACTGCCAAAATATTATTACAAATCTTTATTCTTTAACAATTCATAAGAAATTAATTGATCAAAAACTTATGCTTTTATAAATGAATATAAGTTTATTTTTTAAAATTGCATTTATTATTACAAATAATGTTAGACATAAGATAATAATTTATAGATAATAACTCAAGTAACTATTAATTTTCCTTGATTTTTAGATATTTTTACGAATTTCCTTACTTTTCCCTGATTTTTCCAAACCGAAAAAATTCCCTGACTTTTCCAGATCGATTCAATTCCCTCACTTTTCCCTGATATTCCTGATTTCCAGGTTCTGTCGCCACCCTGGCAAGAGAATGAGAAACGTACGTGTACAGTAAAGAAAGAATTATTAAATTTCTAGAAAATAAAACCAAATAAGAAAAGTTACACTCCTTTTAGATACAGCTTCAGACAGAAAACAAATAATATGATTCTGGTATCAAGAATGAATGATATGATGAGTTCCAAGCAAACAATCTACATACTAATTGAAACATCTCAAATTCTGACAGCCTGAATCAACGAATACATGATTTTCTTAATCAAATCTAAATTACTCAAAAGATATTTGACAACTAAGAACTTCAAAAGAGTGAATTTCCAGAATTTTATTTTTAGCAATAAAAACTTGTCGAATAGTATATGATTAATAGCACTTGCCAGCGAAGTTCAAGACGTAGAAGCAGTAAAACTGAAAATCTTTTAAACATAGATTTTTCCTTTTTGTAAGGAGAACATTTCACTGAATACAGTCGGACCTCTATTTAACGAACCTCTATTTTGCGAACTTTTCCTTAAAACCAAGAACATTTTGCGAATTTCTTCGTGAAATAAACTCCAAATAGCGAAGTGCATTCTCTATTTAACGAACTTTTTCATGTGATCCGATATTTTATTCTCTCTATTTCTCAAAATATTTCCGAACATTTCAAACTTATTCTTTCCTTTAACACATTTTATGGTGACCAATGATCTTGAAGTGGTTTTACCAGTCTGAATTGGATATTTTGGACAGTGTGAAAAATAAAAACAATACAGCAATGAATTGCAATGAAGACGAAGATGATGAAGATGGAAATGATCATGATGCAGAAATCAACAAACCTTCGTATGATGAAATGCTAAAATCATTTGAAACAATCGTACGCACAGTTTGAAGAAAATACACCTGAAGGGGGTTTTTGTGCATTGCAAAGATGCGAGACGTATTATAAGAGAAAAAACTTTTTCAAACAAAAAACTCAGACAAAATTAACAGACTTTATCGCAATTAAATTTAAGGACGCATGTGGCGATATATGCTTAAAATTACTTGTTATAATAAATGCGATAATGTCATTAAAATTCTTTAATTTTAACGTAAAATTATTTTTCTAAAATTGAAAATACAATGTATTCCCGGACAATGTTTTGTTTTATTCTTGTTCTCCTTGCAGATTTCTTTTTGATGGGCAAGATATATAAAACAAATAAATATTAATTTACAAAATAAAGGTGTGATTAATTACTTTTTTAATAATATTTAGTGTTTATGAATTTAAAATCTGTTTTGTGTCGTTGAAAGTATTTTAAAAGGTGAATCTCTATTTAACGAATTTTCCATAAAACGAACTTTTTTCGGGATTTAACGACTTCATTAAATAGAGGTCCGACTGTACTTTCCTTCTATGAGAAATCTGATGTACTTTTCTTGAACTAATTCTCTTTGTCTGAAAAAAAAAATCGCAATCCTGAATTTCTAGTTCGAGACTCGACACGACACATTAAAATCAGGAATGGAAATAAAATCCTACATAGTAAACAATGTGACAAATTACTAGCAGCACAAAAGCTATATGGAAGTGAAACACTAAATATGGTGGTTTAAACGAAAAAAAGCAAGTTTTACTAGTATTTTTGAAAGTTTTAATGGATGATTCTAGCATGAAAAATTCTTCCCATAATACCTCAGATCATCAGATAGCGAAAACACGGAAGAGAAATTAATTCACTTCAAAAGCCAAGTTTCAAGTCAGAAAATTAACTCTTACATCCAAGTAACTTTGACCTAAATATGCTACAGATAAAAACCTGTTTTAAGATCACAACGTCACAAGGTCGTTTAATGGAACTTTATTAGTTTAAAAAGACAGGAAAAAGGTGCTGGATTAAAAAAACATGATTATATCATACGAAATATTACTTCCTCTTTTTTTTATGATGTAATAATACAGAAAATTCGATTTTCTACATTTCTCAGTAGTGTTATAATCTGATTTCCTTGTATTTTGACATTGAAAAATAATACTGAAACTTGAAGGCGCAATTTTTGATTGCTTTCTTGTATAATACATTGTCGTTGTGATGGCTTCTAATTTTATTGCAAGTTTAAGTTATTCAAGTCAAGTATCTCGTGCGTTAGGAATTCCAGTGTTATGCAATTCTGCTTCATTACTGCAAAAATAGCAAGCTGCTTTCCGAATAATCAACTGTAAGCATTCTGTTACATACACTAACATAAAAATTAGTTTAGAAGCATATTTTATTTAATACGGCATCTAAAAACCAAATATTCCTCAGGAAAACTAAGTCATTGATTGAATTTTGGCAATAATTCAAACGCTTCAACACTGCAAATAGGTACAATCCTCCGAAATTAATAATATCGCACAATAAATGAGGAAGAAGTGTTATGAACAATTGCAACCTTCTCTCTTTTTTTATATACATCTGAGATAATAATGGTATCTAATCATAGGCAGTTAAAAGTCTTAGTCATCAGAAAATAACTTACATTCAATCATTAACTATCCAATTCCGAAAAACTTCAGTTCAAAATTTTCATTTTTTAAATGAACAGCGATTCTTTGAAGCTTTCTTTCTTTATTTCATTGACCTATGACTATTTCGAGCAGCTTTGTAATATTGAAATAGTTTCTTCTATAGAGAAAAGGTGGTGCAAAATTCCTGATCAATACATTGTTGTTTCAAAGACATATATTGACAACTTCGTATAATCTTACTTTTCAATTAGATTTCGATCTTAAACTTCGTAAAATAGCGAAAAATGGTTATATGAAAATTTATCTTTCACTGTGTTTTCAGTACTTGCTTAGCAAGCTAACTGTTATAAAGACAGTTTTAAATAACTTGAGCTAAAGTGGTGTTTTTTTTCCAATCGTCGTAAATTGTTTTATTTAACCTTGTTAAACATTGCTTTCAGTTTAAACCTTTCTTTGCAGTATGTTTTCACTGACAATTGTAGGTAAACTCTATATCTGTCATTTATAGGGAAAGAAAAAAAAAATTGCATTGACATTTTACTTATTTAACACAGGCAGCATTATTATATAATCACAAAACATGAAAACATCGATTTAATTAGTAAATTTCATGTACGTCGTTTTTACCCCATTATAAATTTAAACAATAAAACAACCGAATAACCTACAAAAACATTTAAAGCCATTTTAAAGTTTCCGGTGTACAGCAACCGCAGCTAAAAATTTTTCAAATTCTGTTTTTTATTTTCTCCAAAATGACAAGCCATTTTCATTTAACTAAAGTTGAGAATCTAATTTCACTTATATTATTTCAGTTGTGTTTTGAGATAATTTCTTCACTAAGCATTAAAACTTTGAAAATCCATGATTATATGAAAATCACCTATTGGCCATTTCAAATCACTTCCTTGAACATTCTAAATCGTTTACTAACTGCCTAATTTAAAACTCACGTTTTCAGCAGTGTAAATGTTGAGTAAGTACTGCTTTCAGTTTTCACATTCAAATCTCCTGTGTACGCTGACCTTTCCAAGGATAGAAGTCAGGGTTATTATTCAAATCAAGGGTTTTAACACTGAAGTATTTTCAGTTCGTTTAGCGATGATGGCGGTTGAAGGTTCAGGAAAATTTCAAAACCACAAGCAATCACGACACCATCATATTTTACTATCGTGAATCCCCAAATTTAGATGCCGATATTTAAAACAGCACGAGCAGAAACACTACAAAATTTTGAACAACAAACTGATTCGAGTCTTACTGTTAATGATTTTAGAGGGCTGGATATTTCACACACTTATTTTGGTTTAGTTTTAGTTGGATTGACGCCCAATTTTGAAGTTACATGGGTGCTATTTTGGAAAAGCTTTCTAATTTTGAACCGCAGTCAAAATTAGAAAGATGACGCGGCCACCTTAACCGGAACTCCACTCTCCAAATTTCCACACATTAGCAGAGTGTTTGATTTCGACATATTCAACGTGCAATAGGCTCGTGTTCGCGGCAGGGGCGTGTTAATATAAAAAAATTCCCAAAACCTGATATTTTAAAATAAGCTTAAGGGGACATGCGACTGTTAAATCTCGAAAATTTTCGATTTTTTGAAATATATATGTGATATTTTAACTTCTTTAATTCTTAAATCACTTTTAACGACACCTCATTTTAATTACTTCTACTTCTATCGTAATAAGCGCACTACAACTTTCTTTTCGAGTCGCGTGTCTTTTCCGGGGAAATTCCCTTTTCTGGGTACTTAAACTTTGTGCGCATTGCTATCTGCCCTTTTTCACGCCAGCATGTAACGAATAACAATAGCGCGCCGCCTCGCGCGTTACCTTTTCAAATCTGGTCACGGATACTCGTATAAGATAATTATTTTAAAGTGAAGCATGAACATATATATATTATTCACCAGTTATTTCCGAATAATTTAAAACAATCCGCGTTAAAGAATTCCAATAATTATGAAAGGTATGTAGGAAAATGTATCAGCTGTTCAACGTTCAAAAGTGCCATATCTTTAAAACGCTGTATCTCAAAATGTGTTTTTTTTAATATTGAGCGCACAATATCTCAAGAACTATTGAATATTTTTGCACACAATTTTTACTGAATATGTATTACGCTATGTTCTACAAATTGAACCACAATTTTGTACATTTTCTCTCTAAAGAAGTGTTGTGTGTGTGTGTGGGCGGGGGCGCGCAGAAACATTGAAATTTTAACACTTTCTTTCAAATTGGTTTATAAAATAGAAATTAAATTTATATGTAAATGAATCGTGGTTCGATTTCTTAAACAGATTGTTTGGATTACTGAAATACGCAAAATATTGTATTTAGGCCAATATTTTATCCAGAATCATGAGATGAAGGTGACTATCTCACTTTTTCTCAAAAAATTATACTCATATTCATTACTCTATCAAATAAATACATACAAATATTAAGGCTTGAAAATCTGTGCACTGTAACAGAAAGAATAGATATTTTTCTAGAAAACCAGCGGGAGTGGTCTCCCCTAAACTTTCTCGTATACTCCTAACACATGTAGAGAAAACTAGAATAATAAAAGACGTCAAATAAACTTCCGTCGCAAGTAAACCAAAGTTGGAACCACGCGTGGTTTGAAGGATCAAAACAAATTCAAATCCCCTGCGCATTCTTCTGCGCAACAGGACCTGGCCAGACTCCCTAAATGTTTGCTTCCTTACAAAATCGCTCCAGAATTGGTTTTTGGCAAACTGCCAAGTTTCGGAGCGTCCGTTCTCTCTCCAATACGCACCAGTAGGCATGCGCAGGGAGTTAGTTTCAAAACTGAACAAGTATGCGATTATACAGACCGACAGACAGTCAACCCTTTGACGGATTTGGCCCAAAATTTTATACGGACCTACATTCATGCCGATAAAACTGTGTATAAAATTTTATCTATCTGGCTTTTCAAGTTTTTGAGTTATAGCGTTCTCATGACCTCGAACATACAGACAGACAGACTTCCCGTTGACGGATTTTGTCCAAAATTTGATAGAAACCTACAAATCATGTTTAAAGACCACATACCAAATTTCATCCCCGTAGCTCTAATAGTTTTCGAGTTATCGTGTTCACAGACACACACACAGACAGACATAATTCCAAAATTGTGTTTTTCGGAATCAGGGAGGTCTAAAACGTGGAGATGCGTCAAAATCTCGAGTTCGAATTTTTTGACGATTACAATACTTTCTCTTTGGATACTTCGTATACGAGAAAGTAAAAAAGTGAGTTTGTGAAATGTATTGTTTCAGAGATACAATGTATCGAATTTGACAGATTTCCCCCTATTTTTCCGATGTTTAGGAGTCGTATGCCCCCTTAATAAACGTGTAATAAAGGGTTTGCCTGGATACCAACCGGACTTTTTAAACGAATTCTGCGTGCCAAAAAATAACTAACAGTTTTTTTTTTTTATGTATTATCTTTATCAATAAAAATTTTAGATATAACAAAAAAAGGTTTTCAGCTATCTCTTGGTTTTCCCACTCTTTTTACTTTCTCGTATACGAAGTATACAAAGAGAAAGAATTGTAATCGTCAAAAAATTCGAACTCGAGATTTTGACGAATCTCCACGTTTTAGACCTCCCTGAGTCCGAAAAACACAATTTTGGAATTATGTCTGTTTGCGAACACGATAACTCGAAAAGTATGAGAGCTACGGGGATGAAATTTGGTGTGTGGTCTTTAAACATAATTTGTAGGTTTCGATCAAATTTTGGACAAAATCCGTCAACGGGAAGTCTGTCTGTCTGTATGTCCGAAGTCATGTGAACACTATAACTCAAAAACTTGAATAGTTAGTTGGATAAAATTTGGTACACGGTTTTATCGTCATGAATGTAGGTCCGTATAAAATTTTGGACCAAATCCGTCAAAGGGTTGACTGCCTGTCGGTCTGTGTAATTTACCATTGAAACCAATCGGCCATCTCCACACGCATGCGTACGGAAGCAATCGTCTGTGCTCGCGAAAGGAGCGAATTACGTCAGTTTGTCCTTGAGACGGCAAGAGTGAAACCTAGCAGTGTGCGATAGATGCGTTTTAATCGGTACGCATCTCTTTGAATTCTTTACCTAGATATTTTTCAATCACTAATAATGAAAAACCTTCCGATAGTCATTGGATTCTGGGTAACAGTAGGTTCGAATTTTTTTAGCCACGCGGGGGAAGGAGAAACGGCACCTTTTGGGGGAAGTATACGAGAAAGTTTAGGTGAGAACACTCCCGCTGGTTTGAAAGTACCGCCTACACCCGCACCACGAACGACCCCGGTCATAATTCTCGTAAAAGATTGATTAGCGAAGGTGTACATACATTCGCTACAGGTACTCCTTTTAATGCCCCATTGTTAAAGCTCAGAAAAAAATTTTTCTACATTTTATGCCACAGTTATGAATGAAGGATAGTTCAATTTCCTTGAAATATGTACAAGGCGTAACAAACAAGTTCATGTCTACGACAATCAGTGACGAAATTGTTAGAGAAACTTCTTTGATTACCGTTTTTGTATGCGATTCAGCAAGGTTATTACACATGTGTTTTATTTCTGTAATAAAATAGTACTTACGTTCTTCAAGAATAAGTAGTAAAATTGATAACGAAATGAATGTTTGACGACACTGTTCCAGATGTAACATTCGAATATTATAGTGAGAAGAAAACGTATGACCAAAAAAGGAACTCAACTGTATTTAAAAAGTGAAAAAATAAATGAAAATTATTCACATGAATTAATTTCTTAATGCACTTTCAGTACTATTCAGTACTGCTGGGCCTCAGACAAAACTTGCTAAATATATATTGGCGATAATTCACTTACGAAATAGCGCCAATATTTGAGCTTGGCGATCGATTTAGGCAGCACTAACGGAACAGTTCCGAATTTCCTTTTAAAACTTAAACTTTGTAGAAGTAAATAATTATTAATAATTTTTTCATTTTTATAGGGAAGGGTACAAAAATGATATAAGTATTGCCAAAATGAAAGAATGAACAAATAGTTAACGGGAGCAAATAGTTTAAAGGGAAAGCCAACAAAAGCGATTTTTTTTTCTTCCAAAACTAAATGTATCACTCACACAAAGTACTGTTAGTTTTTTTTAGAAAACCTTGATAGTCTACAAAAAATTAACACCCGTATCTAACATTTGGATATTCAATATTGCTTTTAAAAACATATTATTCTTCATACAAAAAAAAATAATAAATATAAGCTTCTTATTACAAGTTTTAATTTGTTCCACAGCCACTTTTTGAAGTCTTTTAAGTCCTTTAATTTCGAATTTTCTCCAATATCTTTATGGTGACAGCCAAATTAACAAAACAATTAATTTCAGTGAGCATAACTTTAGCTATCTAACTTAAATGATAATATAATCATGAATAATAATCTAAGAACTTATTTGAAAATTATTTAGAATCAGCAAAATTGTTTCTAACACAACTTTCTATTGCATCCAGGATAGTTCTCTAAATTTCCAGAATTTATAATTAAGCTCTTAAATCTATACTTATAAAAGGCAATGTTTGCGTGCGTATGTGTGTGGGCGCGATGCCCAGACGAATCTATCGCACTTACAGCCATGAAATTTGGCAGACAGGTAGTCGTAATGGTGACTCAACGCACCACGAAGCACAAATTTTAAGTTTTTTTTCTGGAAATTTTTTTATTTAATATTTTGTGTTGATTTTAGTGATTTTTCGAACTAAATTCTCAATAGCATGGTTTCGGATAACTGTACGAAAACAATAGATACACCATTGAAAAGAACAAACGATTTCCGTTCTTATGAAGTTTGTTTCGAATGTCTAACGTAATTTCCTGATTTAAAAAAAAAAAAAATTCCAAAAATAGTTGGTTAAGCCTAAAATATTTGATTTCGAGTTTCAACTTGCTGCATCTAACATTCTAATTTCGTTATCAATTTCAAATTTCTTGAAGTAATAAATATAACTTTTCTCGTGATTTAAAACAAGAACGGTTAAAATTGAACTGTTGGTTGGATTTAAATTAATTTTTTTCTGAAGTGTTAAAAAAATTTTGTTTCATAATTTTTTCCTTATGATTCTTCGTAATCAAAGTCGCGCGACGTATTTTTCCAACATGCATTTCGTCAAAACCACGTGACGTCATATTCCCTTTGCTTTCAACGCTTCGACAGATTATTCTTTTAATTTGTTTGTTTTTATTATACTTTTTGATAGCCGGGCATATGGCTGATATCTTTAGTTACAGAAGACTGGAAAACATGAAATATGTCTTCAAGGAGCTAATTACATAATGTGGCTTCAAAGTTTAAACCTGAAGTGGAAGATATCATCACTCTCCCCCCCCCCCTTCTTCTCTGATTCATTTTGGATATATTTAAATACCACAGAAATTATGTTTGTCGTATTGTTCCATTTGAAATCGTTTAAAATTTCATTCGGTTTTCATTCTTTAACATTTTACCTTGTTTACACGAATGAAACTGTTCAATCCGAAATTTTTTTTTTCTTGAAAAATCGGTTTATTTGATATGTAACTTCAATTTGAAATAATTTCGTTGAATGGCTTCAATTCAAAGTATCTAATGGCACCAATTAACTATTTTAAACAGGATCCAAAGATTTTAATGCGTCAGGATAACTGAATTATAACTCCATTTTAAAGAGCGAAACAGCTGGTTGTTTTTACTCAGTTTGAATTCCAATAGCATCGTTTGCAATACACTTTATAATTTCATTGTCACTTAATAATAATTTTAAAAAAAACGTATCTTTAGTTAATGCCATTGTTGTGAAGAAAAATAAGCGGACAAAATCAATAATATATATATTTTTTGTGTGGATTTTGTTTTCAAAAATTTATTTTGTGTCATTGGGGGCTTTTAAAAAATTGTGTTGAAATACATGATGCCACGGGCAACGCCATGCGAGTACTGCTAGTAACATTATAAAACAAAGGGCAACGGAGTTCGGCTTGAAAGGATGTTGTATCAATTCACTTCCACATATTATTTCGAATTTTCTTTTTAGTTATACCGTTCTTGTCTAACAGAAAATGATTATTTGAAATTAATAGGAGAGCAAATTGAGCTCCTTATATTTAAGTTTGGCATTAAATTACTATGAATTAAGAATTTTAGGACTTAAAAAAAATTTTTTTTAGAGGATTATTCAGATTTAGAACTATTTTTCCAGTTGCATTCTACAGTTTTGGATTTTTCTTCCCGAAAGAAATTGGAAGAATTTTAGTGATATGATAAATTATAAAAAATATTAAAATTTCAGTTTATTGGACAATATTTCAGTTTTTACGTAAAAGAGACAGCAATTAATTCACTAAAAAAAAAAATGCGTATTTTCTGCTAAGTTCATAACGCAATATGAACAAGCAGAAAAAAGAAGGGGAAAAAAATGGAGGAAGCTTTCACAGGGATGTTGTAAATTTCGCGAAGTTAACGCAAGTCATGATTTCAACCTTGGAATTTCATAGGCGCTGATATGTAAACACTGAATATGGCGTCGTACTTTGGTTCTCTAATTCGATCGTTTCAAAACATGTCACAGGCAGTAAAAGAGGACGAATTTAATAGACTTAAAATAAACAAACGTTAAATTCTATCGACTATTGGCAACAGTTTTATTTTCACAAAGGAATTCCAAATGTTAAGGACAAATGGATTGGTTTGCGACAGATGAATGCAGTAGAAAGTTTAAATAGTTACTAGTAATCGTGAAATTACATTACTAATAAAATTATTTTAAAGTAAAGCAGTGGCGAAGCTGAGGTCATAAAAATTTTGTATCGTAGTGACGAATGTCAAACCTCAAGGCTAAAGTAAACCGAAACTCTTTAATTTTAGACTTTACTCACCTGCCAATAAGAATCATAAGAACAATACAATACTTTCGATAATTTAATAAAAATTACAATGAAATAACTAGCCAAAAAATGTCTTCGGCCGCGTCAAATCTACAAGTACAAGTGGAATGACTACAAAAATAGGAAAATTTTCAAGCCTGTCCAAGCCAGAAAGCAATGCTAAACGTTTTCATTATTTTTTTTAAAGAGGGAAATTAAGAAAAAACAGTTTTAATGATTTTAAATAATATCAAGAATTCTGACTTGGCTCTGGGGGGGGGGGCTGTAGCCCGATAGCCACCCCCCCGGAATCGCCACTGAAGTAAAGTATGTTTTATTGATGGGCCAACTAGTTACAACCTTCAAGCAAAAATCGGGATGCTTTTGCAAGATATTTAACATATTAAATACCTAGTGTTCTTTTAGAGAGGGGGGGGGAGAGAGAGAAATTTAACAATCATCTCGTATTTCGTAGTTTTAGTCAATGAGATAAAATAAAACTCCCTAATAATCGTCTGTAATAAATTAGTTAGGCTTTATCCTTTGAACCTGGTTACATCCACCAATTTAGAATTATTATCTATATTGCTTGAAATTATTTCTATAAATTGTAAGCCATTACGCATATAAATAAATAAATGTACATTATACAGTTGCAAAAAGATTTCTTCTATACCTTGTCGATGATCTCAGTTTCATTTGCGTTGTTTCTTTTCTTATATTTTCACTGGGCGTTTGTCGTTACATTTGTATAAACGCAAGATTCAAAAGTTATCAGCTAAACTATTTTGTTTGTGGATGAGTCAATTCTATCATCTGTCACTTAACAGAAGGCAAGTGAAAAACAAACAAACAAACAAAAAAATTTCGAACTCACTAAGCTAATAGCGGGAAATGGATATCTTCTCACACACGTGATTTGTAGATGAGAAGTCACTTCGCGTTATCAGCTGCAGAGATCGCATGTCAACATGTGTGACAGGCCAAAAGAACAACGGTCTCAGACACGACGCAAAACCAAATTCTCCGACATTGACGAGAAATGAATGCGACTGACTGCTCAAATCGTGTCTGAAGAAATAAGCAGAAATATTTAAGCACGCCAAAATAAAACAAAAGAAAGGCATTTTTTTTTTTCTTTCTGGAGTTAGAAAGTCATCTGGAACAAACTTTCGAAAACAAAATAATTTTAATGCAATTAGATACAATAACTTCGCCATTCGATTAGTATTAAGTTGTAAACCAACAGTAGTCGAAAATCCATAAAAATCAAAAATAATGTCATGAAAATCTTGAAAACAATTATATAATGTAGCGTCACAACTGTTGTTGTGGTGACTTTTATACTGAAGAGAAATTAAAAAAAAAAAAAATCTGCAACAAAAAGAGAGATTTTAAAGCAGATTAAAGTCCTTCAAAACAAACTTGAAAGAACAGCTGGTGAGGTTTGGATTATATAAAAGTCAAAATCATGACGATGCAGCCGATCTACTTTGTATACGTTATTTCGCATCCCCAGAAATATAATCATCTATACTTATAAAAGGCAATGTTTGTGTGTGTGTATGTGTCTGCGATGTCCAGACGAATCTATCGCACTTACAGCCATGAAATTTGGCACACAGGTAGTCGTAATGGTGACTGAATGCACCTCGAAGCCGAAATTTTAAAATTTAATCTAGAAAAATTTTTATTTAATGTTTTGTGTTGTTTTGGGTGCTTTTTCGCAATAATTTCTCAATAGCATGATTTCGGATAACTGTACGATAAAAATGGATACACCATCGGAAAGAACACGCGATTTCCGTTCTAATGAAGTTAGTTTTGAGCTTCTCGTGTAATTTACTGAATTTTGAGAAATTTTTAAAAAATAGTCAGTTTTGGCATCTAAATGTTAGTTTTGTTTTTAAATTTGTTGCATCCGACTTTCTAATAACACTATTATTTTCAATTTTTTTCAGCTTATAACTAGAACGGTTCTGTCGGATTTAAAACAAGAACGGTTAAAATATCTTTTCCCGTTTTTTTTTAAATTAATTTTTTTCTGAGCCGTTGACAGTTATTTTTCTCGATCGAG
Organism: Araneus ventricosus; assembly: GCA_013235015.1. Taxonomy (NCBI): domain Eukaryota; kingdom Metazoa; phylum Arthropoda; class Arachnida; order Araneae; family Araneidae; genus Araneus; species Araneus ventricosus. Next base: position 127,845 of record BGPR01001167.1, on the reverse strand, counting down.
TTCCTCGAGCGGCACTTCTTCGGAACGTTGCTGGCAATTTTGATTGGCGGACAAGCAGGATACGTCATGACCTTCAACTGAATAACTTCGATTATTATTTTCGGCAGTATCTTAACGTATTTATTCATCTCGCATACTTTGCTTGCAGAATAATAATTTTCACGTTGCAATTTTTTAATATTGTTTATCGCGAAAAAAATACGCGGGAAAATTAATAATATCTATCTTTTGTTTTGATTTTGATTTCAAAACTTTTTCGTGTCATTGTGGGCGGGTTTTTTTTATTTTTTTTTATTTTGTTGAAGTCCTGATTACACGGGCAACGCCGTGCGCGTACTGCTAGTAATCTGATATGTTACTAAAGTCATTATTATTTAAAACTTTTGTTAAGTCGTAAAATCATAATAACAAAAACATCAATTAACACACTATATATCATAAAATTGAAAATGGCAATTAAACTAAGATTTTATTGTAAAGTAGAGAAAATTACATATGTATCCCTAAATTATCACAATTCCAGGAAAATGTTTTTTCATTAATCAAAATGTATCAAATTGCTTAAACCAAAACGTAAGATATTATTAAATACTAGGAAATACCCCGTCATGGTATGACGGGTGCAAATTGCCTCTTCATTCGAGAGATTTCCCGTCAAATTTGACATGTTTAAATAGATATATATGCGACAGAAATGTTTAACATTGATTGAAAACAAATAAAATAAACATATGTTTTATGACAGGAAATATTTTTTATTTACATATTTCTTTATTTAAAAAACCTCTTGGTAAACAACATTCCGTGTGAAGTATTTTTCGTTGTTTAACAATTTTATTATAATTCAATAACCATGAAATTCTCAGCTTGTCAAAAGCTCTCTATTTGTCAAACGTTGCCAAAAAATATTATCAAATTATATCATCACGATTGCAATAAATTATCAGATGAATCGTGGCGTCCAAACTATATCACGCGCATGATATACACTGACGTAATTTACTACTTTCTATTAAAAAACGGAAATTAATTTGAAATATAGGATTAATATAATTTAAAATTTATCGAAAACTATTGATCATAGCGAGATAAATTTTATATCAATCGAAAGCACATTTTACTTCATTATTTTAGAGCTGCTATATTTGAAATTAGAACGACAATTACTCTTTTAAATTTAAAACTACTGAAATTTAGGTTCTCTAACAATGAAATAATGCTGTTTAACGTCTCGCAGTGCTATGGCGCGAGTTTTATTGTTGGTGACGTCAGAGCGTTACCGAGAGACAGATCTGGGCTATTATATTAGTAATATCCCAAGCACAGTACAACGAAAATAAAGTAAAAGTTCAGTGTTAAGCATAATTGAAAGTAAATGTATCTTTAAAAACGTATAAAATTTATCTCTCTAAATTGCAAAATGGCACAAAAATAATGACAGCAACTGGATAATTTTCTTGTTGAGGAAAAGGTGTTCATTTCCTAGTCTAGTGGCCCTGACACATACCAGCATATAAACAAATGCATACTTGAAAAATAAATAGCAATTCATCAGGAAGGTTGCGAATTTCACAAAGCTTTGATGTATTATTTGACTATCCCTTTTCTTTTTAGAAACAAATCTATCGAAATCCGAATTAACACTATCAACTGAAAATATATATCTGGATAATGAGCCGCCAAAAATTTTATACTATTGTTGTGATTTCATTCTGAATAAAGGATATAAATACTTTTCTTAGATTTTCACGACTCTCATGTTTAACACTTTCTTTTATAATGCATGCAATTTTTTAATGACCTGTTTATGCTACTAGGAAAAGGTGTCATCTGATCAGTTTACAACGGAAATTATGAGGGTTTTACTGTTTGCATTTCTGGATAGTACCGCAGGGGAAAAAAAATTCACATTAGTGACAATTGCTATACTAGATTTTCGGTTAAAAGTTTGGAATATTTACTTTTAAGAAGTGATCTAGAGAAAAAAATTGCCCGTGTACTTTCAAAAGCAACTAAACACTGATTACTCTAATACAAATGGTCAATAACAGACGATAATCATTACAATTTTCAATAATAGCAAGGGTTGGAGCACTGAACAACTAATATGGTCAATTCATGTTCGCCGCTCCAATTTCGGAATCCACGGCAATTCTTGCGTTTGACAACGTGTAAACAAATCTATATGTAACATGCGTGGTGACGTTTACTATGTCAGGCGAATTGGTCCTGTCGGGCCAGGCAATTGGAGGGGCAAATAAAAATCGATAAATCGAGCATAACAACGAAAATAATAATAATACGGTTATTACATATTCATAATTGATTTTATATAAATTCGTAAAAAAATACATTACATTTGCTCCTTAACCCTTTGGGTACATTTGACGAGTGAGACTCGTCATCTGCTTACTTGGGCGAAGTTACGGTGGACGAGCGAGACTCGTCATCTGCTTACTTGGGCGAAGTTACGGTGGACGAGCGAGACTCGTCATCTGCTTACTTGGGCGAAGTTACGGTGGACGAGTGANNCTCGTCATCTGAATTTAAGAAGAATTATTGGCGCAAGTGGTCCTGCCAAATTATAATATCCGTGGGCGTCCTACAGGTAGAGGATGCGCCACATCGTTCGCAAGCGAAAAATTGGTCACATTTTCCGGAGAATATTCAGGCAACAGAATTAAAGAAACACCCTACAAAACGGTGTCGCGTATGTTATAAACATAAAATAAGAAAAGAAACCACTTGGCAATGCAAACAATGCCAGGTACCTTTGCATTTACCGACATGTTTTGAAAAATACCACACGGTACAATATTATTAGATTTTAAGTTGGTTCTTGTTCTATATAAATATTTATATTTTGTAACTAAAATGCTGTTTCAAAACTATATTTATATCACCAATATAAGTATATTCCAAATAAAATGTATTACTTTTACATATTAATCCATATAGCGACAAATTAAATCAGTCCCTTGGGCATAAAAATCTTCAAATAATTCAGTACTCAAAGGGTTAATTATACATTTTGCGTCAACAATTATCACGAAAAGAATTTTTGTGACACAAGCAGCATGATCGATTACCGCCAAGTTGTAACTCCGTGTGAACTATCGATTACTTCTGTAACTTTCTCTAACGTCTGTTAACAATGGATAAAAACTGCATAAATAAAATACAGTGGAGTCTTCCTATAACGGAATCGCTTGGTTCCAGTTGAAAAATTCGTTATAGAGAAAATTTCGTTATACGGAGATTAGAGATTTTTGCAGTGATTTAAGTAAATGTTCCAAACTTTTGAATACGTGCGATAAGTTCAAAAGTATTTAATTATGATTTTCAATTAAAAATGAAGTAATATATATTATAAATTTGTTAAAAGTATACTAATTTTTATTGTATAAATAAAATGCTCAAAAATTAAGACAATTCACCAATTTAGAGAATAGCTTGTACTAGTATGTACTTACGTTTATTTTACTTGCAAAATTCCGTTATTTTACATTTCTTTGCATTTCGTGATAGAAAATTTTTCACATTTTAAGAGTGAGTGGTTCCAGAAACAGGCACGTGTGAGGGAAATGGTTGCACAGAAATGATCAACTTTCTTCAAAAATGACAAAAATCGAAAAGATAAAGGTCTGAAAAAATTCGTTATAGGGAGACAACCACTTCGTAATATGGAGAATATTTTGATGTTATTTAACATTCCGATTAAAAATTTCGTTGTAGGGAGACTTCGTTGTAGGGAGACTCTACTGTATATACGAAAAAGAACTCCACAGCCAGCTCTCTTTGTTGATGTTTGTATTACTTTCTAAGTTAAGCAAAGGAAAATAATTTCAACGAATATTTATTCATTGAATACTAAAATTCACCGAATATTTATTTCCCCACATAACATCAACAGCATCATTTTGCTAACGTCTCATTTTTATATTCAGTGAATTAAATATAAGTGATATAATACAAACTTGAAGTCTAACAAAACGTTATTATACAAATGCTGGATGGAAATAACATAAATCAGCAACATGAAGCGGAATTTTTCTAGGAAATATCAAATGTTAAACAAAATTGATATTTTAAGACAATAAAATTTATAATAAAAATGCCATAAGTCTGGCTTCGGACTGCATACATCATTCTCATGAATGCGCTGATAAGGAGCTCTACGCATTAAACGTTGAACAGAATGCAGGAAAATGCATAAATAAAAAAATTGAAACAGGTTACATAAGATCCTTACCTAATCTTACACATCGTTATTTTTAAGAACTACAAGGCACATTACATCAGACCACTCTAAAATCAACTGAAACTCATTTATATGCGTTGTACAGAATAATATCTGATAACTACGCGTAACAATGTTCTTACTTTTTTTTCAGGTTTAAGGCTTGTTTCGTAGAATTTAAAAAATGCCTTTTCCCAAGAGATGGCGCTGAAGTTTACTAGGCTGTGACGTCATCTTTTTCATCAAATTTTCAGCCTTTTTGCCAAGAAGGAAATAAATGGTACTTTCTGGCACCTGAAAATAACTCAAGGGTTCCCTACCCTCATAAAAAAACCGCAAGGACAGTTCTTTCACATTACAAAAAGAGTTTCATATTACAAAAGAGAGGAGAACCCCTCCGCCTGAGGGTACGGCAAGAGGGTCGGGCTCTGGTTTAAGAGCAGGTCAGTCAAATTCTCGTTCTGTCAGAAAATTGTTTGAGAAATTTTAAGCTAGTTTTTCAGTCCATCATAATGTTTTGATAACAGTATTTTATGCTTCTAGAATGACAATGGACTGAATTAAAACTTAAATCAATAATATTAGCCTTCCTTGTTTAGAATTTCGTGTTCTTTAAAAGCAATCTATAACCAAAAAAAAAAAAATCAAATTCGCTTTTCTGCAATCAAACCACTAAAACGCTTAATAATTGGCTAAAAACGTATAATACTCATTTGGGAATTAACAAAAAAATATATAATTGCATTCCGCACACCTCTGAAATTATTGAAGAGCTTCTCTTGATTTAATTCTCATGCCAAGGCTCCACACCTCTTAACACAACCCAAATTTCTTTTATCTTTACGATAATATTTGTAAGATACACTTATATGATCAAAAGTATCCAGACACTTTCGGATTTCCACACTTTTTAGAGCTTCTCAGGAAAGACTAGACCAACTGCCCTTAAACTTCGTCCATGTAAAAAATAGACTCTAATTCATATTTTACTGTGAAAATTCGGTCACGAGGGCATTTAAGGTATCCGACTGTGTTCGGAGACATTTTTTTGAAAAATAACTTATATATATTCTTAATGTTATTTTTCAACTGCATATGTTTTAAAACTATGAAAATATTGTAAAATTAGGCTTTCAAAATAAGAAGGCTGATAATGGTTTACAAATTTCTTCAATGGTTTAATTTGCTGTGCATATTGCTTACATGGATTTTTGTAAAAATAGCAAGTTTATTCTGGTAAATAAACTTGCTAACTAATGGTTTTTCTTAAAAATCCCATATTTTTTCGCATTTTTTTTTTTGCTTATAATATACAAATTTTTCCACGAAATAATACGAAACTTATATAATTTATAGAATACTTGACAATGTGTTAGAGAATTATTCCATTAAAATTTGAAGTTCATGCTAATATAGTATCACAATTTTCTTCTGTAATATTTTGCGAAAGCACTTATATCTCTATATGAACATTTTGGAGTAACTTCCATATTGCAAAGTTTTATCCAGTTATGTATATTAAATCATAATAATTATAATATTAATCAATGCGATGAACGTAAAATCAAAAGTTATCATACTCTAATAGGTTTTCCTCATTTTAAAAAAGATTATTTTGACTATAGAGAATACATTTTTTTAACTTCAACCCTAAATAATTTAGACGTTGGAGAGGTGGAGGAAAGTTTCACGTCTATAAGGCGCGTGGCTAGTTTTGACGTATGACGCTTATCTATTGGTTTTGCAATAAAGAACCTTTTAGGTGTGCACTTAATTGGCACACAAATAATATGACCTGCCCATCCTATACTGTGTAATTTTATAAATTTAATAACATAAGTATAGTTCAAACACTTACACAGCTCATGGTTATATATTCTTAGCCACACATCATCCAACTCTATTACATCAAAATACTTTTTAAATTCTTTCTTTCAAAAGTTGCTAAAAGTGTTATTTATCTAATTATTTTTTTTCTCCGGGTCATAGCTTAAGTATCTAAAACATAAGGTTCCCGCCAGTATAAATACAGAAAAAATTTTTAAAAGAAAGATCAGAATGAAGGCGAAAATATAAACAATATATTTTTCCACTAATTTTTTTAGACAGATTCATCTATGTTTTCAAAACTGGAGTGACATTTCATACGAATTAAAATTTGAGATAAAGGATTTTTCAGAAGTTATTTTTAATAAAATTAAATCTACTTAAGTTTCTATTTAGTATTGTTGATTACGGATAAGTAAAAAATAGGAAATGTTTTCAAGTCGGGACAAAAAAAATGACAAGAAACTGTATTTTTCAAACAGCCGCTGATGTTAAAGGCGTAGGACTACTTTACTCGCGTGACTCTTTTGTTTCTCGGTTTCTATTTGTTACTCGCTATAGTCTTTTGTTTCTCGAAGTTACTCGTGATTCTCTTTTGTTTCTCGAAGTTACACTCTATTTTCTTTTATTTCTCGAAGTTACTCTCAATTCTCTTTGGTTTTTCTGAAATGCTAATGTATGTTAAATTGGCGAAATAAAATGAAACTAAGGTTACAATGAAAATTGTTTTATTTCTTCATAAAATATATTACAATGTCAATTCTTTTGTTTTGAATTCTTTAATCGTGCGTGGATATGTTACAATTGTGTGTAGGATCGGTCGATGATATGAAAAGTAACATGCATAATTTAATAATTCGGGACTAATGTTTCTTGTAAAAGTTGAATCATTATATGAATTTCCCAGAATATTAGGATAATTTGTTGGCACCATGTTCAAATCTAAATGCTTCTTCATGAAACCGAATGCTTTCTAATTCCTTTTGACATCTACATTAAAGTCACCCATGACAATAATTGGAACATCTTTAACTATATGAAACTCTTCATCGAACTAAAATAAGACATTAGTTATGTTTTCAACATATGTAGTTACCGAGATATAGAGGATCGCATCACCAATTCATGCGTATTTTTGCCCAACTTTGCGACTCACTAGTCGCAAAACTACAATCCGATTTTCATTTTTTTTTCTAACTTCTGTTGCTACCCTTTATCTCTAAAATAAGACATCAGTTACGTTTTAACATATGTATTTATCGAGATATAGAGGATCTCCCACATAACGTTTTTTGTGTCGTTTTGGCATGTGAATCAAATTCCTTCCTGAGACCCCAATGGGAAAAACGTAGTCCTACGTTAAAAAAAAAAAAAAAAATCAGACGGCAATACGGGATTTACAGGCAGGACGGTACTGATACTTCTACTCTGATATTATATACTGATGACTGAAATGATATCTGATATTATATACTGATATTCCCGATTAGTTATTTTTCAGTAGAAATTAGCCACATTATGTAAAAGTTTAAGCATAATTCAGTAAGTTTTTTTTTCTTCATAAAATTCACTAGTGGAGTTTTATAACAAGTAAATGTGAATATTACAAGAATTCCATAATTAAAAATGCGTTGATTTGATGATTAATAAAAATATTTCATAAGATTATAAAAATTCTAAATTTTTAATGCAGTTTAAATGGTCTAACTTCTCGATTCGCTTCAAATTTCAGAATTATTTCACCCTCTGTTGCTTCCTTTGGTCTTCCCCTTTAGTTTATAATTCATAATTATGAATATTATGCAATCTTGAAATCAATATTTTCTGGAATTTTCCACCGCGTGGCGTCATTCGTATGGAAAAAATGTAATTAAATTAATCAGTTAAGTGATATTTAAGTCCTGAAAATATTAAAACAATGTAGTATCATCGAGAGCACATAAGTGTGCAAAATTTTAAAACTTTAGCACGCCAGTGAGTGAATGAAAAATACATTTAAAAAATTCCATCTTTGCAAAAATGAAACAACTCAAGGTAAAAGATACAAATAGATCTAAATTAAAAAAAAGCAAAGAACAAAGTAAGTAATCAAAAATCTTGATAAAAAATCAGGATACGTGCAAAAAGCATGAGCAACATGTTTTCATTGTGATTTATTTTCGATAGATTAATCTGCATTTATAACATTTGAGTGTCAATATTTCATATGTTAGAAAAGTTGGGATAAAGGAACCTTTTAAAGTTAATTTTTTAAAAGCTACTTTGTAAATTTTTTTGTTACTTCCTTTAAAAAAAACAGAACCCGAGGTGGCCTGGTGGTAGAGGCTCGGCTTCTGGGCCGGATGGTACCAGATTCGAAACCTGATTCCATCTAAGAACCGCAATATATGTGAACCTAGTGTAATCTGGTCAACGAACGAATCAATGGTCAAACGTCCTATCATTGATGTGGTGCTGAAGTTCGGAGAGGAAGGTATCGGCCCAGGTATCGTCCTCGTCATCTGACCACGGTTCAGAAGCGTCCCGATGTGGCCCTCCTGTTGTTTCAAAATGGAACGCAAATATATTAAATAAACTAAACTAATAAAACAGTTAATACAATAAGAGTCAAACTGAATTTCTGGATGAACGAGGATTCAAGGAGTTTCGAAGTTATATTATGGACTATATTGCATTTATCTCCTAACAGATGCAGATGACAAAGAACTGCCATTCCTATTTCAGATGTACTAACCGTACCAGCTTCGTCCTTTTAACCTACGACTGAATTAAGAGATTTAAAATTTTGTACTATCGATGACAGTACAGTGTTTTGATGTTTTCAAAATTAATTTGTCAATTGATTAATTTAATCAAATTTTGATTCCATATGAGTACACATACGCGGCACGTCATCGCTCCTCCTATCTCGGGTTGAAGTTCAAAAAATGTGTAACTCCAATAAGTATCCTATTGTCAAAATAATATTTCTTAAATAGGAAAAACTATTTGAGTACGCTTAATTTTGACGATTGAGAGTCTATCAAAATTTTTAACGACCTAAGTAATAATTTTGTATGTAATATTCGTTGAATTTGAATAAAAAGTAATAAAATTGTTAACATCCTGAATAATAATAGAAGAAATTATACTACATTTTTCTAAAATGAATTATTGCATTATATGAGAGTGCAACTGATTGGAACTAGCTCAGTTTTTATTTGAAAGTCACATCAACAGGGAAAACTAAAATTACCTTAGCTCTTAATTGTAAAACTGCGTACGAGTTATTAATTACATTTCGGAATATATCAAATTATCTAACAAATATTGTTTCAATAATAGCCAATAAAATCGCGCTGAGACACAACCGACGGTTGTGGCTGAGGTGTGGTGTGGAGACCCACGTAAATACAAACAGAAGCCCTTTTTCACAACAATGAAACCAGGATCAATTACTCTCAAGTATACACATCCCAGAAAAAAGCAAGTCCCTTTTCAGCGTTGACCCCATGTGGTTAAACAGGGTTTCTATATTTTAAATTGGCGAAGGGAAATCTAGTAGGTATCAAACCGTCAAGTGAAAAAACCGCCAAACCTGAAAATTTCACTTCTTCGCTGATTCGACTGACTCAGATGCAGTGCCCTCTAGCGAACAAAAAGAGTATTTTAATGATTTCAATATATTTATTCGGTTTATAATTATAATGAAGTATCAATGCAAACAAAATACTGCAATATATTGGGGTAAAAAGTACTTTGTATGTCTCCACAGAGTTTCAAAGTAGTTAAACGTTTTTTTCCTAAAAGAAATATACATTCGTAATTAATAATTGTATCCATCTTTGCGTATTTATTTTGACCTTCGTATAATTTTTATACAGAAACGGCTTTCAACTAATTGTAGAATAATATTTCTGTAGCAATCATATGAAATTTTGTAATCATCAGCAAATTTTTTCTACCCCAAAAGATGGGTTCGGTGGAGCCCTTCGCTTCATTTTTTCGCGAAGACAGCCTTAAGATTGTTACTTAGAGGAATCTTGCTTCGACAACCTCTGCATCATAGCCCAGAGGAAAGATAGTTTATTGCATCACGTTCATATCTACATTATCACTGAATAAAAACAGCGCATAATTCTATGGCTTTTCGTAAAGTCTACATTGATTTTGAAGAATACCATAAATAAAAGTAATTCATCTTAACTCTTGATAACAGCCAAAAGCCTCAGTAGTTGGCAATAAGGCACAATTCGAATGCAGGAGATAGAGCAGCATCCGAAATCGCAGTCTGTAATGCAAAGACTACCACTATCAGAGCTATTCTAATTATGCAAAGACCTTCCTAATCCAAAAATCCGATTAATCCGTTGGTTTAACTTCGACATGCTGCTCGACATACCGTTACATAAGTTCTGAAGCGGTTTTGGCTTCTGAATGCGACTAAGTTGCTCACGGCCAATGGAAGAACTTTTATCACTTTTTTGAAAATTCTATTTGAACAGCAAGGTGGGTCTTTTTTTACGAATTCCATGGCTTCGCACAGATAGTTAATGCTCTAATGTAAGTATCTGTGCTCACAATAATATAAAAGGCGCATGTTTAATGTGACCAGCCCTTGTTTACCGGCAGTTTACTTACAGCAGAAAAACGGTTCTAATTAACTGACTGTTTAATTAACTTTCGCGCATTGAAAAGTTGACAGGTGCCTTTCCCTTGTCCTAAGTAATAAGCGTACAAAATTTGGTTAAAATCAGAACAGTGGTTTAGCAGGAGATGTGGAACATACACACAATGACGTTTATTTATATTAAGATATCAACTAAATTTAATTTTTTAAAAACTAGACCCTGAAGAATTCTCCTTTTTAGCTTTTACTATACATACAATACAGTCACCCTCTTAATGGGAATTCAGTACCATAAATGATATTAATTTTCGTTATGTAGACGTGCTTATGATATCAGCAGTGTCTATGTAGAGTGATAAGATGCCCAAATTAGTAGGGACGGTTTGAATACTAAATCTTTGTCCCAGCTGGAGCCCCTCCCCCCCCCCATCCAATATTTAGAGCGTTTCGGATAGAAGTTCAGAAAATACGGCCTCATAAAAGCTATGCATCTTTTATGGAGTAAATTTCCAGTCATCCTAAAATTATCTCATTCGAATAAGACCTATTAGTTTAGATAGACAGAATCGTATCATAAGTATCAATTCACAGCTTGTTTATCATTTAATGGGTGATAGATTTTGTGAGAAAACATATACCTCAGAACCCCTCTCCCTCTTTTTTTGTCGGTCTAAAGATACTATACATCGCAGGATAGCCCTAGGTTAGTCATCATCTTAAATAATATAAACGTGATATATATACGGATAGAGAAAAAAAAATTTCACCGAGTAAGTCTACATTACGCGTTGCAGGACAAGGTTTAAAGTCAATCGCAGTGCAACGAGTCGGGATAAACTTGATTTACGGCATATAAATGCCCCCAGGAAGGAGTTTGAACTGGAAGAAAATTTACGACATTTTTATAGTTGAATTTTGTTTTTCAGTACGCGTTTAATGTTTTGACGTTGTATTTCTTCCAATATAACTTGTTCAGAAATATTAAATTTATTAACTCTTTGGCAATTAAAATTAAATGACTCTTTTTATATTTGTATTTTCAAAGAGAGCAGCAATAGCAAGAAAAAGAAGTAAAGAATTGACGCACATTAGAACGCTTTGTGACGGCTTACCAAATTACTGAAGAAATGGATACAATTGAAAGGAAAACAAAAACATTTTTATCCCCTATTAAATAAGAAGGCAATTAATAGAGACAACTAGGAAATTTTGAGCATATTTTAACTACGCAAGAACATAATAATTACAAAATTGGTGATATTTACCGAGATAAATTATTTAATCCAAAGAGAGAGAAAAATAAAAGAAATTCTAAATGGTATTCATAGTGTTTCAACAGATAATAAAATTTTTCAAAACATGTATTGTTTAGCAACGGATTCGGAAACCCTCCGCGCTTTTGCGCATGTGCCGGGCGGAGTTATTTTCATCAAAATTGGGGGAAGTGAAGAATGGAAGGATGTTTACATTTTACTGAGCGTGATCTAACAAAGAACTCCGGAAATGCGCTCATATGACTCATTTCCTGACACCCCTTTCCGGTATAAAATCGCCCAAAAGTGGCAGTCTCGGAATCCGTTGCTGAACTATACATGAACGTGGGAATTGTATTTTTCCCGTCTAGCTTAAAAGCGTAAGTTTAATTCCTTCCTAATAATATTTTTTCACTTTCCGTACACGCTCATTTGATTGTTGTGTCAGCTCAGTGGCGAATCCAGGATTCGGGTCTGGGGGGTGCTGAGGTCATAAAAATTTTGTATCACCATGGCGAATGTCAAACTTCATGGCTTATGTAAACCAAAACACTTTAACTTCATAGACCTTACTCGCCTGACAACAAGAAGGATCTATAAAGATTAAAATGTAACTTCCTATAGAATTGGTTGCTACAGCCGGGATTTTATTTTCCCCGCAACTGATTTCCTATATGAATGAAACTAAGAAAGACTGAAATGACGAAATGTGGTGGGAATTCACGAGACTGGATTAGATTTTATGAATGAAAGAACATATGAAATCAAAATTCCATCACATGGTCATCGCGGTCTCAATAGCAGAAGGAACGATTAATCGATTTAGAATCATTGATAAATTGATTTTGATTCGTTAACAGATCTTTTGCTTATAACAAAGATATATGCGCCATAAAAATTGTTTAAAATCGACAATTCTGACCAATAGGTTCCACTTAATGGAAATTTCGAATGAATGGTTAGGCGAACAAAAAACAAATGAAAAAAAAAGAAGAAATCAAAAATGTGAAGGATGCAGTCTTGATTTCATGACCTATTAACCCGATATGAGAATAACTTAAGTTTCTAAAACGTAAAAAAAAAAAAAAATTAAAATAAAAAAGAAGATATCAGAAAAAGAAACAATTGCGTTATATTCCTTTTCAGCTGCTTTGTAAAACATGACGTCTTTTATACAAAATAAAGGTACCGTTTAACGATTTAAGAACGAATTCTAAAGCTACACGACACAAAAAAGTTTCAAAACATCCACTTGAGCAACCGTTCCGGGTAGAAACAATTGCTAAGTATGAACAACAGTTTGTTATACAATATGAACACAGTGGGAGCGGAGGATGGAAAAAAAATGCCCCACGGTGCTAAAAAAATCATATCACTTCGTTCCAAAAGATTGAGGCTGAGCACCGTTCTACTTGAAAAAACAATTTGCACAAGAAAATTAACGCGATGCGGAAATTTCTTCGTGAATGAAAGAAATTCTAACATTATATTTTCAGATTTTCACACAATACTGATTTATTTAAAACTAATATCAGACAAAAAATAATTCAGATACAGTAAAACTTCGATTAACCGCCACTCGTTTAACCGTCAGTCTCTGTTATCCGTTATCGAAACAGATGACAGATTATTTTAAAATAACGTAAGTTTATATCATCATAATACATTTCTGTATTTTACTGCTCTTGTATTGATCGTTTTGCAAAACTAGATACAATAAGTATTGCTCACTTTTAAAGGATTTTATTTTGATTTTTGTTCCAAGCCGGAAGTGAAATACAGACGCAGTGATTTCAACAGCAACAGCACGGCCACTATAGCTGCTCCTTCTTTTTGATAAGTGGAGTGTAATTCAGAATCTGTCCACTAGATCAGGGGTTCCCAAACTTTTTTCCCTCGCGTACCCCTTGATTAGTATTTTTATTTTCGAGTACACCCTACTGTCATACACCCTCTCCAACCATTCGTCTATAAAAAGAAGCTTTAATCAATAATTTTAAGGGATTAGGCAAGCTTAAGAGTCAAATGACACGAATTAACCATTTACACTCGAAAGGTGAAACTCAGTCACCATTCTAGACGGTGCATCATTTTGACGTTTCTTGATTTCGATGGTTTAAAAAACTACTTACAAAGTTGTAGAATAAATTTCCAGGAAAAATGAACGTACACAAACATATTTTTTACGTTCCAAAGCAATAATATAAGCTCTTGTAAATCAGTGAATAATTAGGGATCTAATTACTTTTCAAGTGCTCCTCGAGTGCAAAAGTTTAATAACATTTGCAGGACTTATTTTCGATTTTACATTTTATTCCATTTTTACAATAGCATTAGTTCACCCTTATGCTAATCCCTTATGATTTCTTGTGCCCGCCATTACAGACTGTTCCTTCGCGTACCCCCAGGGGTACGCGTACCACAGGTTGAGAACCTCTGCACTAGTAGAAGACCTAATAGCGCCAAGGTAACCGGCTTTACCCCACTCTCCCCTACACATTCTGCAATAAATTGCACAATGTCAATGAATTCATCGAACTTTCAGATAGTGACACATATAAGTATGATAATACAGTACTAAGCAAGACAATTTAAAGCACTGAATTTGGCGAAATAATTTCCCAAATCCGCGGGATTTTTTTTATATATAAGTTAAGGAAATGCTTTAAAAATTTGAATTCATTTTAATAATTTTGAGTCAGTCTCCACAAAAACACAGAGTATATAAACGGTAAACTGCGTTTAAATGTTCCGATGTTAACCGAGATTCTGAAACGGGAAATAATTTGCAGAAATAATTCTAAAAAGTAGGAAATAGTAAACTTTTAGAACTCAATTTGCCAAAAACGTCAATAATCTCGCTTGAATGCACCTGAAAAGATGAAAATGTCTATAAACAAATAGCGTGAAAAATACTCATCCTCTAATCACTTCCGTTTTCTCTGTCAGGCTTTCGCACGCAAAAGGAAGGAAGAAAAAATCTATCCCTTTTAAAACCATAATTTGGGAAATACTTGTGTACAAAAAAAGCACAAAAATAACTAATTTCCAAATGGAAAATTGTCTGCCGCTTTCATGTAAAATCTTTTCCAGCGTAAAAGTCAGAGTTTAGCTAAACGAAAACTTGTATATCTGATACTAAAGCTAGCACAGGGATGTCAAACTCAAATGCTAGCACGGGTCAAATCAACAACTTCCAAGCTTGTGTGGGCCGCAAAGGGAAAAAAAAAAAAAAAAAAAATCCACTTAAACTTTTATAGACTAGTAGGTTTAAATGGTACAGTTAAAGCATTCTTCCTGACACATTTCATTCCTTCTCTGCTGCCTTCTTTCCTATTTCCAGGAATATCTTTCCCCCAGTGATTATCTTCAAAACTGATCCTAGGTGAATGTCAGTAATTTTAGATTTTTATAGAAGACTTTTTCCCCAATGATTACCTTCAAAACTGATCCTAGGTGAATGTCAGTAATTCTAGATTTTTATAGAAGACATTTTTCCTTTAATATGTGAAAAAAGGTTAATTGCACCTTCAAGTACTTCAAAACGTGGGAATAATTCCATATGCTAATTTTTCAGTGTTTTCATTTGAGATTAGAAAATACTTGTAAAATTCAGGCATCTGAACTTCATTGAATTTTGATTTCGAATCTGAACGACATTCGATCTGGATTAGCTCCATTTGGGTATATTAGGTACTGATGCGATATCTGTTGAGAAAATCGAAGAAAACAATAACTGGTAGTTTGACCTGTCCTTACGGACATACAAATTTCGAGCCACTGAATGTTCCGAAGAACACAGGCAAATATGATATTCGAGCACAAAAATTCGTACACTGCTTCACACGATAAAGGCTAAAACAATCTATACACAATTTCAAATTATTCTATACACAATTTCAAACTGTACTATACTCAATTTCTTGATTAATAACTATAGGAATACAGGAAACTACAAATTAAAAAATACAGAAAGCCACAAATTAACACGATACCATACAACAAATCAAAAAATAAACAACACAGTAGCGTCTCGCATACAGGGATGAGTATTTACAATAAATAGTTAAAACATAAATAAACCACATAAATTAAATCGAAGAAAACTTTCCATCCGAGAATATAAAAAATATGCAAACTTTGCTTCACATTTAGTTCCACGACTTTTTGCGTCTTTTTGAAACGATGCAAACTCCCCTAAACTTGATTTGATTATGTTGCATGTCAGAAAGTGCGTTAAATCTTCACTTTTCAATAGTTTCCACCTAAGAACTAGCATACATTTGACTGCTTTTAACTTGACTACACGCCTTTGTAATGATCTGATCGTTTCCTTGCTGGACCGCGAGTTTGACGTCCCTGTTGTAGCATATTAGTGAATGACAGAGATACAAGAAAACGAAATTTCGCATTTTCAAACAAGGGATTCTCGTATAAAGGATGCCTTAACTGATTTTGTCGTTAAATCAAAACGTCAGATAATTTAAATATAAATGTACAAAACTTTGTAAGGATTATTTACAAATATATCCCATGCCTTGCTCGGAAAAAATTACTTGTACTCTAAAGTTTAAATTAGTGAACTGAAATTGATGTGTGAAATATAGGCGGAAATGACATTTAGAATTGTCATTTTTCTGTAGTTTTTCATTCTAGTTATTTTTACAATATCTCTATAACAGAAATTGTAAAAACTTAAAATGATACTCAAACGGGGAAATTCTAATTTTGTCCCCAACAGTAGTCGAGTTTCAAAATGAAAATAGAAACAATATGACTCGGAAGAAAAGACATCTACTTTGAACCACGTATTGAAACCTTTTTCCAACGCAAATTATTCGAAATACGGGAAATGAATGGATAAGATAAAAGAATGAATTATGAGTTTAGAATACAATTTAGTTACTGCATAGAACAAATAACGTTGAAATCTGTTGCCAGAGACTTCAATTTATCATATGAGAGCATCATAATCTTGGTTTCGAAACATGCTATGGAAGTATGAAAGAACTACCATTTTTTTCTGTATGTCAGTAATTATGAGGCATTTTGCTCTCATAAAAATTTAAAAAAAATTCACCAAGTCAGTAAATATTAAATAAAGCAATAGTAACTTAAGTTAAAAAATAAATATCATCTACACAATTTGTATTCCAGATAAATCTAACAATTCAATCACAATTATTCAACAGAAAATGTTTTTAACCACTTTTTTGTTCGCACTACTTTAAACTCAACAACATTATGTTTGTGCGCATATGACAAAAGTTTGGTTCATTACTTTGGAAATTCTTAACGCATATTATATACAAATAATCTTCAATGAAATCTACACCGCAGAGAAAAAATGATACACATATTCACAAAGATGAAATATATATAAAATGACTCCACAATTTGTCTGTTCATTGTGAAACCGTACGAGATTTAATGGGACAAAGTTCACCTTTCTGAAAGATTGGCATTAGTTTCTTTCAGCTAAGTGACAATCGAAAGATAACCTCAATTTCAAATAAAATGACCGAATGAACGATAACGCTATGAATAATGAATGTAGAAACGCGATCGAATACACTGGCAGCCCGAAAAACAGGTTCAAGTTAATTGAAAATGTACAAGATCGATTCTGTTTTTAGTGCAGTAAAACAGGAAGTAAAAAAAAAGACGCTACAGATTGACGTAATATCGAATTTTTTGACTACAATTAGAAAGCGATGAAAGGTTCTTGCGTATAGCCTTTGAAAATATTTTTACGTAATAAGAACACATGATTAAAAACGATGAGTGCACGAATTTCGTTACGACTACTGTTTTACGTCATCACCAATAAACTAAAAATGCTGAAACAAACAATTCTCATTTGCTGTATTTCGTAGACTGAAAACTGAGGAGTACTTCAACATGTTTTATGGTGCCCTTTTCAGAGAAATTTTTTCTTTTTCATTTCTGCGAAACAAAACGGAACGTTTTATGAACCAAAATATTCTGTGTCAAAGGAAGTGAACACACATTATGCCTAGTTTTGATGTTCACATATAAAATGAAATGTAATTCGAATTCTATAGAATGATCTTTCTGGTTATTTATTTTTTTTTTTTTTTTTGTTTACAACTGTTATTTTGTCACATGGCAAATAATCATAATTTTACCATTTCAAATCCATACATTCGCTTATTCGGTTGGTTAATAGCGCGATACTCTTGAATAACGGGAAGGAAAAAAAGAAAAGAATTACTTATAGGTATTAAAGCGCGTGTCCTTTATTTACCTTCAGCGTTTTTCGTTTTTCTTAGAATCGAGTATTCCATTTTTAGCGAACATTTATTAGGCTTCAGGTTCGCGAACTGAAAGTGATTTCCTTCCAAGCCGATTGTTTACATCTTCGAGTTGAACGTAAATCATTTTCCCTTTTTTGCCTTCAGAAATGAATACTATTTTATCACAAAACGGAATCTTCAATGTTGCATGATGTCACATTCCAGACAGTTCTGACGAGCAGATGTTAGAACATTCCAAGACCCTAGTACAAACATAATTCAATCACAGTTGTTTAACAATACAACCATAATCGCGATGTATACTGATTACGAATCATAAGTGGTAAAGGAATCCAGTGTATACTTAACAATGGTCATAAACACCTAACGACAATTTAACTAAATATATATAAGATAAAGAAATCTAAAGTAAAAAAAGATAGTTACAAGATATTTCTTTTCATTTCATTTTTTTAGACATTCGTTTCCTTGTGTTCTGAAATGCATACAATTGAGAATTAGTTTTGTTACAATCTCTAATTACTTCTATATAGTACCCTGGGCGGGATGTTTTAATTCTAATCATCCAATACATTTCAAACGCAATCGATCAAACAAGAAGTCAGTTTTGAATTGAAAGACATTTGCTTTGATAATAAATAATTAAAGTGTTTTTTTATTATAACCTTAAACGACGCAAACTGCAAAATAGTAAAATATAATAATTATTTTCGTAAAGATCAAATCTATTAATTAAACTCAAAAGGTAGCTTTTTTTTTAAATAAATACACACGCTATACTTATGAAAAAACACAGCTGACGTTAAACACATCAGGGCTATTTTATATTTTAATAAATTGCTAATCGAACTGTTTCAGCCTTCATTTTCGCTATCAATCACTGTACAAAAAAAAAAAAAAAAAAAAAAAAAAAACAGAATTAAAATTTCCTTTTAGGACAAAACTATAAAACTGGCTGAAAAGAAACGTTTTCATATATTTTTTCATAGCAATGGGAATGAAAAACAATGAAAATGTTGAAATAAATGCAAAATAATTCGATTACAAAAATCGAGTTTCCCGAAAAATAACAGTAAACAGTCGCTGCAACAAAATCGTTTTCATATCTGCATTTGAGTAGATCATGAAATGAACAGATTACATGTGACTCACCGTAATCGACATTTTAATTCTTCCTTTATTGAAAGAAAACACAAACAGAATTCGGAGTTATGCTTGATTGATAGTTTATACTTACAAAGGACGAATTGCTTTCCGTTATTTTTTTTGCCATGAATATTCGATCAGATGCAATAAATCGGGAGTATATGTAATGAAGAATTTCGAAAGAAATGTTTAGCAAATCAGCAAGCAATATGTACTTTTTCCTTTGTTTGCTACTTCATGAACTCAGAACAAAATTAGTTTATTCCTTTAATTTCTTTTTCAATGGAAAGGGAGGGGAGGAAAAGACGCTTTACAAAGGCTCAATACCACTGTAATGTTTCCAACAACTTGAATACAAAACAACCTTAATGGATAAAAAATATATGCGTAGATTATTCGCACAATTAATATCGATTTTTATTCAAACTTCAAACGTTAATCATAAATGGACAAGTAAAAGATAATTTTAAACCAATCTTATTATTTTCAACATTCTTTGTTTTAAAAATAAATATTTTAGCTTATCTAAATATAATTCAATAAAGATCTAAACAGAATTTTTTTTGAATTGCCCTCAAAGAATAAAAGTATAAACAGTTTTATCAGACTTACTTATCCATCACTCAAGAAATATTTTCATATAATATTAAAGGATCTTAAAAAAAATACTGCCACTTCAAATAAAATTCACTCACTCTCAGAAATTAATTCATTTTCAAATTTCATTTATTTGAGTTTGCAACTATTGGCAAACATTATTTCTGGAATAAATTACAGCATTTCTATTACTTGTATTTATCCCCTTCAAATTCAGATATCAGAAATATTTTATATACTATCTTCTTGTTGGTAAATTGAATTAATTACAAATATTAGCAATCTCAAATATCTATATCATCTGTTAAATTAAAAGCCAAATAATTTGTTAATGGGCTGTAGTTTATTAGTGGAAAAGTTAAATGAAAAACAATAAACTTCCCTTTAAATTTTGCATTTATTGAATAGTCGTAAAAGAAAAAGTAATAAATTTTTAATGCTTGGTAAACTTAAATTAAAAAAAAAAATAGGTAAAGAAATTAATATTTGAAGAGACAAAAATAAATTACTGAACTTATAGAAAGTATAATCATAAAAAGGGTATTTTTTAAACTTAAAAGCAAGATCTTAAAATGCAAGACATTACTTAGCAAACTGATAACTAATGAAATTATATTTCAATTCACAAATATTAACATCAGAAACATAACTCATGAAATCTTTACATCCCTATGACAGAAAATTATTATGCTTTCTGGCACAAGCTTCATTAATACCAAAATCTTTCTGCAAGAATGTTCCGTGAAGTAAGAATTTACCAATGGACAAATCTAAGAGTAATTCATAAATAAAGTAAAATATTCAATTTAACAAATACAGCTTTATTTAGTACTAGCTGTTATGCCCGGCTTTGCTCGGGATTAAAATACTTTCATGTCTAATATTTTTGTTGTTAAAAACTACTTTTGTATAGAAAATTACAAAACCCAAAATTCTTTTATCTTCTGAAACGCTTTATAATTAAAATGAGAAAAGCAATTGAACCAATCGATTTTGAAAAATCGCCGATAGCTAATTTTCTCCATAAGTTATTAATATTTGTTGCAAACGTACTTCAAATTTTGTTCATAAATCTTGCAGTATAAGATAGATTTTAACGGACGTTTTGGGGCAATATAAAGTAAATTAATTATAAAGTAATTTTTTAATTAAGAAAAAGTGTTGAAATAAATATGAATAAAAAATAATAAAATTAGTCTTCAAGAATTCTTCTAATGTGAGAGAGCAACGGTTCTCTTTATCTATTCTTGTTCTTCACCAATAAAAAAAAAAGTGTTACAAATTGTAACTTTTATACACAATTTAATTTTTGAAATTTTTTTTAAAATGAGGGCAACGAATTGAACGGAAATGAAAGTTGTGTCATGAAACGATATTTTTTTTAACTTTAAATATGTGCAAAAATAGTTTTGTGACATAATACATATTTTCGCAAAATATCACGGAAAATGCCATATCTTGCTTAATTTCCAATTAACTGAAATTTTAATAAGATTAGGGCTTTTAAAAGTTGATGATGACCTCTCTCTCATCTTATAATAAAATATATTTATAAAAATAAGCAAATATTTCAGAAATAAAGGTAAATTATAGTTCAAAGCTATAAATTTGCATTATTTCAAAATCGTCTGTAGGTAATTAACAATTTAATAAATTTTGAAAATTTAATAAAAATTGAAGAAAAACTGTCACAGACATAAAATTGGTATCATTGAAAAGGTAAAAATTTTGAACTTTTAAGATGGTATAAAAATAATTTTTGAGGGATAATTTGCTCCGAAGTTACTGCGGAAAAACGGTTTCGGTTAATTTCTAATTAACTGACTGTTCAATTAACATTTGCACTTTGAAAAGTTGACAGTAATCTTCCCCTTGTCTTAATTAATAAGTGTGCAAATTTTGGTTGAAATCAGTGCCGTAGTTTAGGAGATGTGGAATATACATACATACCCACAATGACTTATTTTTATATTAAGATTTAAATAAAACACATATATACACACACAAAAAAAAAACTGAAAGGTCAACTTTCCCTTTTATCTGATGCAGAATGTTTGAAAGTGAATCATTCTCTGCAGAAACCCAAACTAGTTTTATGCGAAACAATCTCGGAGCTTTTGTGTCAATATGTTCAAATCTCTCAAAAATACAATTTGTTTCCAAAATAGAAAATCTTTCAGCATAAAACCTTTGCTGTTCTACGACGTTGTCGCCGTGATTCTGCCACAGGGCTTTACATCACATTCAAATTTTTTATTTTAAGATTTATTTAAATTATCTCATTGCATTATCTAATTTAGAAAACAGCAGCAAGATTTTAATTTCTTATTGTCATAAAAAAGGCAACATTACAACTGTGATGGAAAATACGTTATACATATATAGATTATGTCTTAAAGTTATGATAGAGAATTCAAATGGCATTAAAGAAATATTCACTTATAATAACTGATCAGAGTTAAAGAATTATTTTTGTTCAAACTAAAAGCTAAAATGATTTGTGAAAATAAAACAGTTAATAAAATAAATAAATACATTTTATAAAAAATACTAGCTGAAAACCCAGTGTTGCTCGGGATCCATATTTTTTCATATACTGGTCTCCATTTTTTTCTTTTCTTTCTCCTACAAATACTGTCACTATCTTTCTCCAACAAACGTAAATCTTCTTTGAATCCTTTCTTATTGAATAAAAACTTCCAAATATAGCCTTCTTATCACCTTATAACTGTAGAGTTTGAATGAAAATGCGAGAAAATTCGAAAAAGAATGTTTATTTTAAACAATATACAGTTCAATATCTAATAGAGCTTTACAATGAACATATATACTTATACTGTATAACTTGGTTACTGCAAAACTTCTAAATAAAATGTTTTATGAATCAGATAAAGAAAGTCAAAACTGCTCGAGAACAATTCTCACTCGAAAGAATTTCGCTTAAGAAGAAAGCTGGGACAAAAAGAATACTTTGAACCTCAGTTAGGGGAATTGACTATAATACTTCTTTATACACAATGTTTTTTGTCTCTCCAGAAGGAGAGTATACATACAGATGGCTGGCCATTCCTACTCGTGAGCATCCTACATAGTTCTGGTTATTATTTTTACACCCCCTAATCATATTTTGCTTTAAAAACTAGCACAAATGCAGTAATATTTTGTCTCCACGGCACCCCTAAAACTGACATCTGTGACATCTATACTTCACTTATTCCCCGGTCGCTACATTGCTTCACACTGATTAGGATCATTCAAAAATTTGTGCAATTTAAATGAAACATCATGTAGAAACTAAATTAACGTCATTGGATGTTTCAGTGCATGTTAAAAGCTACAAAATAAAAACAGAAGTCAAGATCATGCTACAAAATAACAGCGGAAGTAAGAAGTCTGCCTTGACAAAAAAAAAAAGCAATATTTTCTTAGATTTAACAGTGGTAAAAACAAGTGAATTAAAGGATTTGATGAAACAATAAATTTGATTTTATAACAATAAAAGCATTGTTAGAATAGGAGTTTAAAATAAATTTTGAAACCTTAATTACAAGACCGACAGACACATGTATTTTCTGTTTTATATTATAGATTATGAAAAAGCTTAATCTGTGGGTTATTGGAATGCTTTTCTTCTTCAAATAAAAGAAGAATTATAGATAAAATGTGTAGACATTATATTCTAATCTAATCATTAGCCATGCATAAAAGAATAGCTAATTTATAACAGTCTTTTGCAAACTACTGAAACTTCTCTTATATTTGATTATTGGATAGTTTTTTTTAAAACTCCAATTTAAGTTTTACAAATTATTTTACATTAATACAGTCAAGGACTGTTTTCTATTTAATGCAGAATAAATATAAAATTGATCTACAATGTTTTTGACTATTAATCGTATAGATTTTTCTTTCTTAATTCTCCAACATCAAACTATTTTTAATCACCCTTTAGATGCAACACAGGTCAACATGTTCAAGTACTCTCAGAATAAAATAAAGTATCATTTATATGCAGTGCTTTAACAGTGTATACATTTCAATAGTATAATATAATTAATTTAAAGCAATCTATAATAACATAGCACACTTCTACACTGCCTGGCCCAATAACTGTAAAAAAATTCTTGAAAAAAGTATTATTTTCCTCCCAATAAATGAAGAACAGTATTTTAATAATAAAAACTTCAGCTAATTTTTACTGGTAGAGAATGCATTAAATAACTTTTGATGTGTCACAAATCAATTTCAAATGAAAATTTACTGATCAATTTTTTTTCATATTAAGATTTTAAGAATGAATTTTCACTAATAACCCACTGGACTTTCACCAAATGACGTATGGTTGATAATTTCAAACAATCATAGATACATAATAGCTAAAATCCATTTGGTACAGAGTTCTTAAGAAAATTTTCTGATAGCACACTAATTTACATAAAAAGGAGTATAATTAATTCACACAATTATTTATTCCAATTTGATTCAGTGTCAGTTTTCATGAAAAGAATATTAAAATGAATCATCTCTCAACTCAAGTTTCTACAATGATGTTTAGAATTAAATATATATTTTTCCACACTGCCATTTGAAATCATTTATTCACAAATTATCCACTGAAAAGAAAAAAATTAATAATGATTCCCCTAAAAAACTTCATATGGTGAGGGATTTTTAAAAAAATACAGCCCATTTTCCCATTGTATAATTATTTTGGGAAAAAAGAAAGAAATTCAAATATTTTAAGTGTATTTTTTTTCCAGTTAAAATATAAAGCACATTGTTTTCGGAAAAACATAGGCTGATAATAATAATTCAGTTCAATATTTAATAACTTATCAGGTACATCATTTTCTAATGAACACATACTAATAATAATTCAACTGAATGACATCATTTATAGTATTTAAGAAACAACAGAATATTTCTCAAACTTACCTTTTTACAAAGCTGACAATCTGAAAAATTTTTATGATAAAAAAAAACTGGCCTATATTATTTAGTAAAGAATAGAAAACAGCTTGTTTTGGCTTTTAAGAAATCATTTTTGTAACAAATGATTATTTCATAAAAAAAACTTTTTATTTCAGAATAATTTGCCCAATAAAATATAATACCTCATAATGTGATTCTGAAAAATAAAAAGAAAGAAGAAAAAAACCTGAAAAGGTAACTAGTTTTCTTTTCTGTTCAAATAAAAAAGACTGAAGATTATCAAACTGTTACTAAATTAAAATTTCAAGAAAAGAAAAAAAAAAAAAAAAAAAAGAAATTGATTTCTTTTTACAACAAGAAAAAGGTTTATTATTAAATTTAACAGCCATTCTTTTAGGATGAAATGAAGTGTGTATATAAAACTAGAAAACAAAAATATTTTACTACAAACTTAAAACTGTTTATAGATTCTAAGAGTAATGCAAGCATCATAAAATGCACAATAAAAATTAATCACTTCAGAGTAACAATAAATTACTCAACTTTAAAGAGCACTACAGTATGCAATGTTACAACATTTAGAAAATAATACTTATTTATAAAAGAGCCAATTAAAAGTATGCTTCTATTTATAAGAATTTTAAAAAATACTGAAATAACAAATAAATGAGTATCTTAGATACATATGTTTATTTATTGTAGAAGGTAAACATGCATATTTAGTTTCGTTTCTACCAAAACAGTTTGATGTAGCTTGTCTACTAAAACAAGGTGATTAAAACAGGGACCAAAAAGGGTCAATGGAATTTTTTTGTTTAGAATTACAGCTGGAAAGTTGATTTGACTAGTCAGCTTAAGCTAGTTCGATTTAGCAAACATTTTGTATAATCACTTAGAAAAGAAATTAAAGACAATAACTGAACATAACATTCACTGAGCAAGATATGCAATTCCGTTTGCTCTGCAATGAGTGAATTTTAGATTATAGAAGCTTTGAAGATATTTCGTCCACAGCTCATATGGGTATATATATTGACCATGGAAGTGCTACACAATTATGTGATTTCTAAACACTTTAAGGAAGATGGATCATGTTTTCAAGACAAATAGTTTATGAATTGCATCTTTAAACATAACAAAAAAATTTCCTTTCAGCCATACATTAAATGCCAATTAAATATTAAGGCACTCAACTTTTTGAAAAAATAATATAGAGAGTTTTTTTTTTCCTGAGAATATTCACATTCTACAATATTCCTTGCCTAATAAACAAAAGATAAATTTTTATTTAACTTACAGTCGGAAAATTTGGCTTGCAGTTCTTCGATTCTTGTACTGAGTGTCATGACATACCACAAAAGAGCCCCTACTATTGCCAACACAGCAAAATAAGAGAATATTTTTAACCCTTCCATAAAGCTGCATTTGCAACTTTTAGATGAAGCACTTCGGCCAGATTTCAGCCTTGAACTAGGGCGGAATGGCCTATAAGCAAAATAAAAACACTATTTTAATATAATAAATTTTAAACGGTGCTTTAAAAATCAGGGTGACATAATAAAATATATAACAGTTAAGTTTTATTAAGCTAGCAATATTATGTACCTGGTTTATTTTTTAAAAAATAGATTAAAATGCTACGGAGTAAAGGCTATCAATCTTTATATATAACATAAAAATTATGTCTTATAATTCATGTTCTTAATCTTTAAAGATCTATTTTGTTTAATTATGAATGTATGTACAGTTAATTTTTATATAAAAAATAATTATTGAAAATACTAATAACATTTCACACATCTTAAATATAAAATTATTAAGAACGTAAATTATTAAATCTTTTCCCCTTGCAACCCCCTTTTTTGAACACAAAAAATATTCCTTGACCCCCATCTCTGGAAAAAAAAAAAAAAACACTTCTTGACAGTTTGTTTATAAATAAGGAAACAAAACAACTCAGTAAAACCTTAACTAATGATAAACATATAGATGTTTCATTAAATATATCTATCTGAAAAATTCCTATGAAATACTTAAATTTTTCAGGACTTTCTGAATTATTTTTTACTGCATAATATTGCAGTATCTGGTAGATGCATTGCCAGTTATGGTTTTATAATTCCAAAGTACATACATGTGACTCTCCTTGGGAAAAAGATCCATAGTCTAAGAAACCCTCAGATACTATAATTACACAAGTTTTCATTTAGAAGCATCAAAATTTTATGTATTTAAAAGCTGATAAATTCAGAAATCATGTTAGAGAAATTCATCTTTATAAAACAAATAATGAGAAACAGAATACGTATTAAGTAAGCCTTTACAAGAATATAATACAGTTTAAACAGCAAACATATATCTTATAAACAATTTGGAAATTCTAACAAAACAAATGAATTGTCCAATTTATAATATGTATAATAAACAAACTTCTATGAAAGACATCAACCAGCTAAACAGCTTTTTTAGTTTCAGTTTACTTTCTCTACTTGATTATGTTTATCATAATATTAAAACAAACATATTTGGTTTTAAAAAACTTAATTTAAACAACATTACGCATTTAAAAGTCCCATTAACAAAATATTGGTCTTTTTCCAGAAAAGATTTTGATGTTACATGAAAAACAAATAACAAAAACACAGTATTGAAATTTAAAATAAATACAAAGTGAATTCGTAACATAGTGAGTATGTAACGTCATTAACAAATGTTTGGAAAACAATTCACTCTTGTCAGCTGAAAGTTTGGATCAATATTTTTCTAACAAAATGTTTCCTATTTAAACAAATTATTTTTCGGTCCAAATTGCTTTCTTTCTTAAAAAAATATGTATAAATACTTAAAAAAAAACTTTTTATGTAGTGAAATGTTTCCTATTATTCATTAATAAAATCGGATAACTATTGTTAATATTCTCTTCTTTTTAAACTTGTTTCTGTAATTTCTTTTGCATATAATATGATGCTACTTTAATTTATCATTTATTAATATAATTAAGAGAAAAATTAAATCTATATTTCTCAATTCAAAAGAAAAACTTCAGTAACTACTTCGTTTTGAGCAAAAATAGAAATCGATTTTGAGCTAAAGGCAATTTGTTTCAACAGATGGCGCCACCGATGGGAAATGCGCATATTTTATAAAGGTATTTAGTGTTCTGTTACCAAAAAAAAAAAAAAAGCTTTCCTAATAAATGTATAAGGAGTGAGTATATTTTAACATAATGAAGAATTCTAAACAAAAGATAATAACAATTCTTCTTATAATATGAATTCACATGTTAAGTTACTTTTTTGGAAATTATTATCCAGAAAGAAAAGCATTTTCTGTGTATGTATATGTGGAGAGATTGCATTATAGTAACTCATTTTCTTTGAAAGAAAATGCTTTTCTTTCCAAATAATTCTTTTAGATATGTAAACAGAT
This sequence comes from Araneus ventricosus, assembly GCA_013235015.1. Lineage (NCBI taxonomy): Eukaryota > Metazoa > Arthropoda > Arachnida > Araneae > Araneidae > Araneus > Araneus ventricosus. The sequence continues at coordinate 99,534 of BGPR01001167.1, read as the reverse complement.
TATGCACAGATAATATTATAGATTTGAAAGCTGAACAAAGAAAAAATCTTATATAAAATATATAAAACACTAAAAAGTCTCAAACTGAAGAGAAGTAACAGTAGAATTTACAGAATTTCTCATTGATTTAATGATTTCAGGAAGGGGTACTCTTGTAATCTGGAAAATTCATGTATTCTAACACACTGGAAAATGGTTATGTATTTTACTATAATAAAATCTTCAGTTTATATTGTTATAAAATTGTTAATTATTTTTATATAATGTTATACATTATTGTAAAAGTAAATTTCTATGTTTGATAACAAATAAAGGAATTCTAATCAAATTTCAATTAAATAACTTTAATTGCAATAAAAGCAGCAAAATAACGTTGAAATGGTAAAATATTAAATTTAACATCAAGTTAATCTATAACATAAATCAAAAAACATTTTTTAGAATAAATAATTTTTCATTTAATACACGAATCAAATTATGAACTTCCTTATTATAAAAATAGAAGAGGATGTTAAAAAAAAAAACCATTTAATGTAAAGTTGCTCTAACTTTTACACGAGAGGGAATTCATAGTATAATTTCCTCAATAAATATTTAAAAGCCATTAGGAATTATTCACAGGTCTTACACATTTATTTCTAAAATATTCTAGATATCAGAAATGAAATTATAATAACAGAAAAATTTTAAATAAAATAAAATATTTTTTTTCATTCTTAAAAGCAGACAATATAATTTCTGCTAGAATGCATTATTTTCTCTTCAACTAAGAATAATTCACTTCAAATTCACAGGAAAAATATTAATAGCAGAAAACATAAGTGAAATTCGTTAATTTTTCATAAACAAATCAATAAGTGTTTTGAAATTTTTGCAAATCAATGTTCAATTTCCAATTCAAAGTTATCAAGACTAGTAATTTTCTGAATATGTATAAAAAATATTCAAATAAAAAATGTAGGAATACATTTTTAGTGTAAAATCAATCAATCCTTTGTCTTCTGAAAAAACAAACTATTCTAAATATTTTACAACCCATGAAGTATGTTTTGATCTTTCAAACTTTGAATAAATAATCAATCAGTGGAGATTTAAAGTTAACAGAATTTTAAATAAATATAAAAATATATAACTTTTACAGAGGTTTATTTATAAAACTACAACTGAATTCATATTTTTCTCTTCGAAAAAATTCAACTTGTCTCCGAAAGCAAATACTCATATGTATCTCTCATTTCCATAACATGTATATATTAAAAAAACATATTCATACCAAATGAATATAATTGCAAAAAAGCACTGACATTTCAATTATATGAAACTCGAATGTAAAAAAATCTTTTTGACTTCCTATGTTTATATGGCACTCAATATTTTAAACAAAGTTTTCCAGTGAATTACAGCTGATCTTTCTGTTAAAATGTCATTCAATAAGCATTTTGCAATTTTAAAAGGTATTTAGTAATCCAAAGATGGCTCTTTCAAATCTTACCTGACACTGCTCACAGAAATTTCAAAATCGACATCTTAATCAATTTGTCAATCAAAAATTGATTATCATAACCCAAGAGACATCAACTACGTTTGTAAATACTACAGGAAGAATTGAAGTCTACGAATTATCAAAAACATAATGGTTTTGTGAGTTACAGGGTACACAATATGGCTTTATGGAATGACATTTAAGAAGCAACATTCTACTACTAAATTAAAATTCTTTAAAAAGCTTACTTTTTGAACCTAACTTTCCGTTTTTGCTTAGGCGCTTGAAAATGTGAAAAAGATGGAGAATCTAAGGAATCACTAGACGATAACCCAAGAAGCTCTGCTGCTTCTTGGGTATTATTGTTCATTAATTTTTGAGGATTAGTTTCCATAATGGGGTTTTTATCTACAAGAGAAAGCATGAAGTAAACGTGTAACGTTTATAATAACAAGAAGAGATCAAAAACTTCAATGGAATACTATTTAAATGTTATCAATATAATTTGACGTTCCTATCAGATTTCGGTTTCACTATCAAGTTCAACAATCATATATTTGACATTTTCTACACAACATGCTGAAATACTGGCCATTCTTTTTTCACAAAAAAGACCACTTTGTGGAGGTTTCATGACGAAGAGACTTCCGTTTTATCTTGTATTCTTAGATAAGCAGATATGCAATCAAGTATATTAATCAAATCCAGGACAGGAAAAAAACATTTTTAGAGACGTTGTTTGTACCACGTGATTATATCCCGCACACTTCATTTCAGTTGAGTACGAATGAGTTCAGGGATGATTGACAAAAATACTCAAGGTTACATTACGGGGTCTATTCTGGTACCCCCGGTTGGGTTGGGAGACGTCACTTTTTCCGCACGTTAACAACGGGAAAAGGTAATCTTTCCCTCTTCAGATGCCAGAACAGACTATCATCTAGACCCTCCCAACCGTGGTACCAGAACAGACCTCTACATCTAGGACCCCTCCCAGCAGAATGATCACCTACAGGGATCTATTCGACCGGTTGGGTTGGAGCGTCACTTATCCCGTTGTTAACGATGCGGCAGAAGTGACGTTTCCCAACTAACGAAGAAGGAAGTCAAAATGAACTCATAGAACTAGGGGATCTACCTGTTGCTTCTCCATAACTCTTTAAGGGTCTATTCTGGTACCCCGGTTTGGGTTGGAGACGTCACTTTTCCCGTTGTTAACGTGCGGAAAAGTGACGTCTCCCCAGCATAACCGAACAGGACCCATAATTCAGATTCTTTTACGACTAGAGCTAGAACTTCTCCTTTGTTTATTATTTTTTTTTTTGCATGTTTGTTCAAGTGTATTAATAACCATAATAACGTGAAGACGGTGAAAGAAGAAGTTTTCTGTTTTGTGTATTTGGTGTAAGTAAACTCCCTACTCACTAACCTATTCTGGTACCCCGGTTGGTTGGTTGGAAGATGTCACTTTTTCCGTTGTTAACGTGCGGAAAAAGTGACGTCTCCCAACCCAACTGTGGGTACCAGAATAGACCCGACAGTCAAAGGGAATCTTCGAAATTTCCACGATCTGTTTGTAGATGTTAATTAATATTTAGAGCAGAGGTTTTTTTTAATGTTATGGCTCAAGGATATTTTGAAAATATTAAATTTTATATTACTATTTTTGTAACTCTCAACGTTTTCTTAAAATAAGAGCCTCATTTTGCGGTGGGATTGCTACAATTATTCGTTTTCTCTCTTTTTTGCGACTTCTAAGGGTTCTATTTTGGTACCCCCGGTTGGGGTGGGAGACGTCACTTTTCCCGGCCGTTAACAACGGAAAAAGTGACGTCTCCCAACCCAATCGGGGGTACCAGAATAGACCCCTAAGACTTTTTTGGCGGTTAAATTTTTAACCAAACGATTCAGAAAATCACTGGCGGTTAAATTTTGATACAGTATCCAAAAGGATTTGGCGATAGCTTAAATTGGAGGGTTAATGGAAAACGGAAGTGGATCCTGGGTACGGAAGTTTTGTTTACCCTTTTCGTCCACAGCAAAGTCACCGCAGAAAAGATTTATCGCAGTTTCCAGAAAAATCTTTTGTGCGCCAGGGCTGCCTAGCGTTTGTGATTTTTCGTTACTTGATTATTGAAAATTCGCATGCATTCATCCAAGGACGGCGCCCAGTGGTGGTGGGAGGCAGGGGCAATTGCTCCCCCACTGGCGACAAACGAAGAGTTTCGCCGGCAAAATTCTTTACCGTTTCGAGAGATGTGGAGAGCTGGGTATCAAGGAGTCTAATAATTTAAATTCCATCTTAAAGTTATTACATAGTAAACGGTCGAGATAAGCAATTTGTGTCAAAATTTGACGTCTTATTAACAGAATAACCTACATCTCTTTCACTTGCCGTCCATTCGGCCTGTAGTTCCCACCACATTTGTCCGAATAACCGACAAGGCGACAAATTAATCAGATGTCCCAATTTGCCGACTGTTTTCGGTCTGTCGGCTAAAAGATCAACAAGACGGATGGAAATTTGAATATTTTTTTGTTTCCATTGACTATTTCGATCACTTTGTCGGTGGAATTATGAGGGAAAACTGAATTATCTGTATTATACAAAAGTGTGAAGATACACAGAGGTCACTCCTCTCAACGACAATTTTTCTTAGGCACGGAATTTTTCGGCCCATAAATATAATGTTACAATAACTTCTGTTAACGGTCACTCAAACCCCTCTGAGCGGTCGAATTGGTCGCCTGTTCAACTTCAATGAAATATATTTCTTTCATCTCTCCGTCCATTGACCTTTTATTATGAGAAAATGGACGAAAGAAAGAACAAAAAATTCATACACTCAAAAAGGACACCGGAAATCAGAACGAAATTAATTATACCTTTCCCAATGTGAAGAGAAAAGTGAATTTCGTCCTCTATCGGGGTTGTTCATTCAAATGTTTATTTGTGTCTTTCTAGCGCTGATTCGACGATACAGTGTAAGCAATGGCGGCTCGTCCATTAGGGTTGCAGAGCTGCAGTCCCCTGAAATTATTTTAAAAGTTTTTATTTTCGTGTTTATTATATTTCTAATTTCTTACTTTTCCAGTTTGAGAGTTCGATTATCAATGAAAATGGCAAAAAAGCATTGAAAAACGTGAAAAGAAGATGAAAACTGAATCAACAGGTAAGAGAGACAAGGGTTAGAGCTGCAAAGTGATCAGCCCTCGAAAGCATCAAAATTCGCCCTCTGCTCACAGTGACAAATGAATCAGGAGAGAAAAAGCAACCCATTCTTTCTATGAATTTAGAGCAGGGGGTGCTCTAAATGCTAGCAAAATAAATAGCAGTCAAATAAATAAAGTCTAAGAATACGTGTAGGCAGCAAAAAAACAAGCAACCCACCTTCAATTTTTATAGAAACATAGGTTTATTTCGAAAACACTATAGATTAAAAAAGAACAAGAACAACTGTAAAGTTAATGTTTTCTTCCTGACACTTGGCATCTCTTCTCTGGTACCATCTTTCCTATTTCAACGGATATTTCGTCCGCAGTGACTACTTTCAGAACTGATCCTAGGAGAGTGTCGGTAATCGATGATATGACGGGAGATTTATTTTCTTTCACAAGTCAGATTAATTGTTAATTAATTTAATTAAACATAGAAATAATTTCGTATCCCAATTTTCGAGTATTTTCGAAAATGGGTGGGAAAGATTTGTAAATTCAGGCGTCTCAACTTCACTATATTTTGCCTTTCAGACTTGAACAACATTTGGTACTGATTCAATATCCATGCAGAAAATCGAAGAAAACAAAGAAAATTTTTCTTCCAAGGATTTTAATTCTTCAAACCTTCTTTCAAATTCAGCTCACAGGCTTAAAAGTTTTTTCCGCGTATCTTTTATGCGAGGCAGTTTCCCCAAAACTTGTAGTGGGTGTATATTGTGGTTCGTATATGTGGTATAAGTATGTATAATTAGGAATTTTAAAAATTAAGCAACAAAATTTTTATTAAAAAAATTTTACATACTGTTATATTTACTGGGCCTCAAAAATATTCTCTGTGGGCTGAGAGTTTACCACTCTTTATTAAGAGCAGCGGTTCCCAACGTTTTCGATTGCGCGGGCCACCTGTTGTGTAAAAAATATTTTGAGACCCACTGACTAATTCAACCGACATATCCGGCTAGCTCACAGGAAGTGAAATGGAAGGTTAAAATAAAACCGGGTCGAAGTTAAATTAAATTAAATTTATTCTTCTCACATTTTTCCACATAAAACAATTCTCGATTTACCACCACTACATAACTGACAAGCTACATTATTCAACTCGTCACGCATGGCGAGATTTGTCCGACCGGTCCCAGTGAGAGGGAGAAAGCGACCTTCTCGCCCGAACAGTAAAGAGACTCTGTCTATCCTCCTTCTCTGGTAGCGAAAGGTGCTTGCAGTGCCATCTATTGGTAAGAGGGCGAGATAAAATGTGATTGTCATACAAGTACAAAAAATACAAACACATAAAATACATTTTTATATATGTATAAATGTGGTATTCCGTTCGATTAAACAGAATCCCTTCGGAGGAGTTACCTTTAAGGGGTAAGTGGATCGGAATTAAGTCTAGGGGATTTATTAGGGTTTCCGTCACATTAAATTTGAAACAAAATATTACATAAAATAAACGAAGAGACCTCAATTTAAATACAAAACATTTATTTAAGAACTATAGGGATAATTTTACAAGGGGAAAATATGTACAAAGAAAGATAACAAAAAGTTTACTGACTTACATGAAGTCATGGTTATACGCGAGCTAGATTAAAATTGAGATAGACGTTAATGGGTTAAAAGTAATTACGGTACGGTATTAGAGAGATGGCCAGAAGGACAAGTTAAATGGGACATAGTTACCATAACGTGATGATCGGGCGATTTAACTGCGCTGAAACAGATTAAGATTACATTCTGATAAAAGAGGGATTACGAGAGAGAGTTACTGGTTTGCCTGCTGCGTGTTGCGTCTCTCTGAGCGTGCTCGCTGGTTTTGTGTCGAAAAAGAGGGCGCTGTTCATGACGTATCATGAGCAAGACTCGTGGCTCCATCTATCTCAAAAATAATCTAGCTTTTACAATCTTATTTACGCGGTGATTAAATTATGCTTATTGGTAATATCCTACATAAATATTATACGTATATGTCAGTAATTAGTCAAGTTCACAGAAAAGGATTAAAAATATATTGTTTATAAAGTAAAAAACAGGTGACGACTCTTGAAGCTCTCCTGACTTCCACTCTTGACTAGCGTTCGCGGTCCATAGGTGGGGAACCGCTGATTTAAAGGTTCCAGAGATGCATTCCTCCCAATCCTGATTTGTCGTAAACTTTCGTCTTCGCTTCTTCTTTTGGCTTTTTCTCGCTTTCTCTCATGTGCTGTAAATGGGTTTCTGTTTCGCTTCCTGTTGCCTTGACAGAAACATGTCTTGTTCATTGAATACTGGCCGTTGTAGCCGCCGCTCCGCACGCGTTGTCTTTGTGATTGAACTGTATTGGGATTTAAAGAGAGTGTAGATAGGTGTGTGGTATTTTCAATAAGCGCACAGGATTGTTCTTTTCTACTTTATTCTTGACATTCACAACACACCACACACACAATAGACGATCACAACGGAACACATATTAGTAGAATATAAACATATTTAGTAATTAGCCACTGACAAAGAGCGAGCTGTGCCTAATTGAACAAGTAAACAGAACGTTGCGCCGAAGTAAGTTTCAGAAACTCAATGTACTCTCGGACCAGTGGCGGACTGGCCAGGTTGCCAGCTTGCCCGATGGCAAGTGGGCCCCTTAAACATAAGCTGATATGGGCCCCCAGGATCTGTGTATGTGAAAGAGAGAGAAAGGGAAGATTTTTTTTTTCCTAGAGAAATTCCTGTGTCTTTTCTAAAGCAAACAAAATAGCAAGTAGTTTTATGTCCTTCACACAACCTTTTCTTTCTGTGCAAGGTCGGGACGCAAAGACCACTCATATTACCCTCGGCAAGACGGAAGAGTGACCCCTCTGAGCAGGAAGCTGCGGTCCTTGGAAATGTCTAAATAACATTCTTTTTTGTTGTTAGTGCTTTTTACAGTAGTAAAACTGACGGAGAAGCGAACAAAGAAAATAGTCTACTTCGGACCCTCTGAAACTTACAAGGGGAGGGGAAATCATGTAATTTGACAAAATGGCATCCGTGGGACACTCGCAGGACCAGGGGATAGATATATTTCTCTGGCCCTGGGACACTCGTCTTTTCCTTGGAGGTGGGGGGCTATGGGAGTGCTTCTTTGGGTATGTTAACAAGGTTGTAAAAGCAGTAAAAGGCTCTTTCTTTCGTGGGTGTGAGGAGTGGTATTCCTGTTTTAGTCAGCAAAGAAAGAGTAGAAAATGTAGAGAGAGACTCGGATTTCCCTCTCTTTACATTGCTTTTCTAGTATTAAATACTTACAGCGGCGAACAGCTGAATAATTCATCTTATTAACTGTATGTATTAAATTATGCCAGAAAACTTTAAATTCACCAACTTATTTAATTTTTGGTAAGCTGAAGCCATTAATTGTTACAAAAAACCAAGAAATAAATTAAAAAATTGATAAAAAGTGGACAAGAAATGTATTAATATTTGAACTAAATTTTGATGTAGTATGTTTCGCATCTGATGAAATTAATGACTTAGGTTTTTACATTTAGCAAATAAAAAAGCCTAAAAATCTTGAGAGTCAATGAAGTTATTTTTTTTATTGGTCAAGCATAATTCTAATTTAAATTACAATTATTAAACTTTATTAAGCTAATTATAGAGTGAATATTTAACCTAATTTAACACAATCCCCAGGAAAAACTTTCTTTATGTAACAGGAAAGATGAGTTTTAAGATCAGTGCTAGAAATTAAATCCATCATAATAATATTGTAAATATGTCTAAAAAGTAAATTTATTTGAAGTAATGAGGAAAGAAAAAATTGGGCTAAAAAACTGATGAAATGGATTGCAATTTTTGCTTTAAAAAAGTTTTTATAACGTAAGATGAAAATATAATTATATATCATGCTTCTTCTTTATCAGGAGAAAAATATAAGATTTATTGATTTGAAGCAATGAAAGTTGATTGACTTTCATTACAACATTCCAAAGTATTGTTAAATAGTTATGCTTAAAAATATTTTTAAAAAATTGCAAAATTAAGGAGAAAATCTCACAGCAGCTAAACTGGCATCATATTGAAAGATAAAAATTTTGAAATTTAATAATGTGTAAAAATTATGCTTATGTGATAATATTTTTTGAGTTATAGTTGAAAAAATTCCCAATTCTTGCTTAATTTTTAATTAATTAAAATTTAAAAACTTTCTGAGATGCATATTCCTACGCTCTTATAGTATGTTTGCACCAAATTTGGTGGCTTTAGATTCAACGAACTGTAGAACATCAACAGACAGACAACAACCTACACATACATTCTCTTTTATTATTTATTGACAATCTGCATACAAAAGCATGATCAGCAAAACATAGAAATAAGACTTTGGTACTCCGTGTTAGATTTTATTGCTTAAAAAATAAAATGCATCTATGACTTATAATTTTCTTGTTTTCAACTGTCTTGTTTGAAATTGATTTAGTACAAAAGTTCAGTTCTTTACATGTAAAGAGGAATTGTTCGTCTTTTATAAAAATCTGCAGTTTTTGTCCAAACTCGATGAAATTTTTCGCATGTGCTCTTTAAAACAAAAGGAGAATCACTGTCAACTTTTCAAAGTCCTGTAGTTAATTAAAATTTCAGTTATTAAAAATTGAACAGGATTTTGTTGTTTTCCCCGTGAAATCTTTCAAAACTCATTTCAGAAGAATGATTTTTTGATTATTTTAGAAATTCAAAAAATTATTTTTGTAATGATATAAATTTAATGACAAATTACGAAAATATTATTACTACAAATCACTAAACTAATAATCATTAAAAGAATTTCTTTCCCTCACTCTTACACAAAAATACTCTATTAATGGACAACATTTCTCCTTCACGCTTTGTCGCTAAAATCGTGTAAGAAAAATTTAACCTAAAGAATTTAAAATCAAATATTTTTCATAATATTTTCGTTATTTTACTCGGGAAATTGATTTTAACCCTGTAGGTGAGAAGTTTATTGGTATTAGACTTGGTGGCAACTTTGAATTCTTGATGTGTATCTAAAAATAATATGCTATGCTGTTATCAATTCCTTGCTTTAGTTTGAACTCATTTAATCCAGCTTTGTAGAGCGAACTATTAGAATTTAATTTTAGGGTAGGGTGGACCTTGAAGAACAAAGTCAAAATAAAAATCATCACTGGGAGTTTGTCTTCCATCCCTACATTAAAAGGTACTAAAATCAAATACAAATTTGTAGAATGTCCAAAATTAAATTTCTGAATTCAAAGTCTTGTCAGTCTCATCTGGGTCAAAATATATTGGAAAACCAGACAATGATCTCGTCGCAGAGAAAAAGTGCTCCTTCTCTGTGGAGCTTGCAAACCGTTTTGCTAATATCGCCACCGAATATGATTAAATATAACCCATATATAATCCATACACTTATTCTTTTATCAAAAGGATTTGTAAACAACGTGTGTGAGGGATTATAATCCCAATACTAAGAATAACCGCTTAATAACTAATAAATACTAATTATCCATGAGTCTTTCTCTTTATTAGAATTTAGTTGGAATAATTTCATTATTTAGATTTAGTTCAGTTGAGAGTTCCGATTATGGTTAAGTTGGGTTTCTATATTGTGCCGACCATTATGCTTGTTTTTACCTTTCCTGTTCTTAATAGCCCTGGATCGATTGAAAATATATTAAAAGAACTTTATCTGTAAGGAGTGAAATCCATTTTTGAGATATCAAAGCATATTTGCAATAATATTAGTATTCGTAATGAATGATCTAATGATATTAGTGAATTCTGTTCTTCAAAGCTAAAGATAAAGAACAGATTTAGAAGTTCATTTTCTGAAGAGAACTTGGAATTCTCTGTATATTGCTATCTATTGGAAAGGAATTGTTAGATGATTTGGATGCAGAAGTAATTATTGACATACCATCTAGTAAACTCAACAGCTGACTAGATATCTAGTAAACTCAAACGCTTACTGAGTTCTGTACTTTTGAGTTGTTATTCTTTTAAAGTAAGAAGTATTCTTTAAATTTGTTGAACTTGGTACATGGTTAGCTCTATAATTTTGGTTTGGTTTAAAAATTCTAAAAATAACAGTACAGTTCCAAAATTACAGTAAGCTATACACCCACCAAAAATTATTTAAAATTCAATCATAAATTTGTTTTTGTATTCGGTAATTCTTACTTTCAATAATATGTAATAATACATGTATACTTTAATTAGTAATTTGACTAGCGAAGCGAGGTCCTGTTTTCACTGAACCGTTCGAGCGAAAACAGTTTGTTTGTCAGTAATTTACTGATTTGTCTAATATAGTCTGTTTGTCTGTAATTTGTTTTGTCACGATCAAACGCGTTGTTCGATTTTCTTTGAATTTGACATGAATGCTCTTTGATGTCGGCGAACACGACTGTATGTGTTTATTTTTTTATTCCATTTCAAGATGGTGGACGCTTAAATGGTTGCGTTTCATGTAATGTTGTGTTTTTCCAACGATTGTAGCCAAACGAAACTCTGTTCATAATGCATCCAAAGATATCTCTAATAATAACAAATTACATTTAATTATGATTTTGTTAATATTGATAAAAGCAGACATTTAATTGTACTTTAATTAATAATGATAAAAGCAGACTTGCGTAAATAATTTGAATTTGGAAAATAAATGGCTAAACTTTTAAAGACTGAAATGAAGAGCAGATTTTTTTTTTGGGGAAGGGCGAGGTTCTGTTCACAGAACTACTAGTATATATAACAGTTTTTTAGATAATAACAACATGTAATAAGTTATATAGTATATCACGTCCATTTGTTGTTTTTAATTGATTATATTTATAATAAATAAAATTTTAAAAATTATATAGAGAAAAAACATTTTTGATATGAGTGGGCCCCCATTGACTGCTGGCAACCGCTATTTTCAGACCCAGTCCGCCACTGTCTCGGACTGCATATACTTAAAAGGTACACGCAGCGCCATCTATAGATAGCATTCATTTAGATATTTAGTAAATGAATAATAATATATTAGAAGTAAAGATTAAAAATAATAGACGTACATGAACAGAGAGACGGTTACTCCGTTCTATAGACGGCTCTCCTTCCCTTAGTTTGAACATTCTTTCTCTGTTATTCACCAATCGAACTTCTCTTTCCTCTTGATTTTCATCATCCCGCAACAAACGAAGCGTTTTTGCATTTGATGTGCACCGGCCAAAGTTGAAATTTCGTTTTTTAGGCATAAGGAGATTTTGAAATCAGTCGCAAATCTTTAAAATAGCCGCTTAAAATGAGATGTAAACAAACAAAAATTCAGCGCATACGCAAAGCACAGCTCCTGCTATTCCGCGCATGCGGGGATGAAACGCAAAGCACAGAGTCTGCTGTTTTGCGCATGCGCGGATCGAGGATGGTATTTTACGCATGGGCGGATTGAGGTTCGATTGGATTTAATTATTTAACTCCCTTTTTGATTTTGAAAAGCGTCGATAAATGCCCTACAGAATGGTACAAATATCTCCAATAAACATTTTGTATTTCTCGACTCATAAATGTTCACATATACAGAAAACAAGCATGAATTCCGCGCATACGCAAAGCACAGACACTTGTAGCAATGTATCTACCAGGCAATGCATCTGCACCCATGTTGCAGTTTAGAATATCAGGCTAACTCAGTACAAAAACAAAACACAACTGCATTGCTTAAACTAAAACCTTTATTAGAAACATACAATCTTATATAGTGATCCAAAAACAAGTGGCACAACCTGATTGGCTGTGATGTCATAACTGGCCAACTGGCAAAACCTGATTGGCTGTGATGTCATAGAAAACGCACACGCCCATATCATGACATCACCAACACAAACAAACAAGATAAATGCAAGACAATAATTTTTAAATGTAAACAAAGATTGGAATAAATATTTATACGATTTTCTGAGCATGAAAAACTGCTAATTAAACTAACAATACTGCTACTTTGCTCATGCGCGGATCGCGGTAGGAAAATAATTATTAAAATCGCAATTATTATACTCCCTTTTTGATTTAATATGCGTTTAATATACTAAAACCTTCCTTGATAAATGCCCTGAAAAATGGTGCAAATACCTCCAATATCAGTTTAGTATTTCTCGAGTTTTAAGCGTTCACACATACAGACGCTTTCAAGCGGAGTTCATTTTATACTATATGCAGATTCGTTTTATTGTTTGAAGGCAAATTTCCAAAGTTTGAAGAAAATTTTCTAAAATATTATTCAGATGAAAATTTTTATAATGAGAGATCAATCATTATCATTAGACCGAAATAAAGATGAACGTTGCACAGGTTCAAAAATTCTAAACGTTCAAACGTCCTCAAGCATGAAAACCCAGTACCAACGAAAATTTTTGCAGTACTGCTCGTTTCTGAAGAGACGAGCCGTCACTGAATGTAAGACGGCGTGCAATGCGATGTTAGAAGGCGTGCAATGCGATGTTAGAAGGCGTGCGGTTGCATGTACCTTGTGGCGTGAATTGATCCGCCCCTTTCACACACCCTGCATAACTTTACCTATTTATTTAGAATTAACTTTTTGCATTTGCCTTTATTTTATTCTTAAACAAATATCTTCAATTCTGAAACAAACTTTATCAATTAGCATAGAAAAAGGCATTTTAAGTTTTAGAATATCCCAGAAAATTTATCCCAGAATCTTTTTAGAGTACATTTTTAAACCCGCATTTCTGGGGGGAAACAAAGTGAGAGGTCTTGCCTGCACTCGTCTAAATATAGCTTGATTTTAATATAAATAGATTAAACGTATGCAACAAATTCTCTTCATTTAGATGCAAAAAATTAGAGATCGGAAAAACCTAACCATGGTTTTAACCGAAAACTGTTTTTCTTTGTTTCGGTTGACCGATTTCTTCGGTTATTTTTTGTCCCGGTTATAACCTGTTATTTTTTAAAATCTAATAACCGGATTAAAAAAAACCAGATAGGAAAATAGGCTCGATTTTAGGTTCGATTAGACTAAAATTTACCAAGTTATGAAGCTTTGAATTTCATCATCTTAGACCAATCAAAGACAACGGCTTCCTAGAGGCGCCTGTTGGTTGGCGGATTACTGAAAGTGTCTTTATGAACAGATAAATATTGACCAATGAATTGATTTCCAGCAGAAACAATACTAATAAAAAATATTGTTTACAAACGGCGTCTGTTTTTTTATAAAACACCGAAAACCGGTTATTTCAAAAACCGGTTATGTTGAGCAGCTGCAACGAGCGGTTATTTTCGCAATAACCACCATCCCTACAAAAAATGTAAAACATTAAGCGTTTGGCATCATCGGAGAAAAATAAAAAAGATTTTATTTAATAAAAATTAAAGGACGCGTTTCACGGGTGGGGCATAATAACCCTCTACGAATTTCTTTTGCAACATTGCTCATCCTGAACCACTGATTTTCTGATGCAGATTTCAAAAAGTATCCTTACCATGACATGAAAGTGTCGACAGAGCCTTAATTTCTTTCATGTTATTTTCGCTTGCTTTTCATAATTATTATAAAATAAGTATACTGAAACGTTGTTTTGATGTATTTATTTCCTCCTTTTGCTTCCTCTTTCAACCCAAAATCTCAGTGCAGCCAAAATTTCTTTGAAGTTTGGACAATACATAAAGAAATGTTAATCAAATTCTTTTCAGATTTTTTTTTCTCTGTTGTATGTACAGATGGCGCCACCACAGAATATGTTTGCATTTGATTTATCATATTCTTTACGAGATGTGATGTCAATTCACTGATACATTGGAATGAAAAGGCAGACTTACTCGCAAAAGCGGTCACGGAGTCGCACCCATTACTAGAGCGGATTGCTTCTGAAGATATAACTTTTCTCATTATCAGAAAATTTATCTTCAAAAAACGTATAATACTTTTCAAAATAGTAAATATCAAGATTCTATTCGCGATATTCCTACCATGTTACCCTTGGCTCAAAAATAGAAGAGAGGATATCATAATTGCACGACCCGAATGATTCTTACTCCGGCTCTGTTGAATAAATTTGGTCTACACAATAACCCTCGTTGTCATATTTACAATCTTGATAATAACAATCTTGATAATAACTTTTATTCTGTTCCAAATACTCAAATCATAGGTCAAATCTATGTGCTAAACTTAACTTTGATTTTCAATTTTATTCTTCATTCAAAGCCTTTATTCAAAAAACTGTTTCTAGTAAGCGGAATCTTATGATTCTTCTACAATCTTTGAAATCTTTTGACATTTATTAAGTGCTTCTTTTTGGAATAAGGGTATAACGGCCTTTGTTGCTATAATTACCATTCAACACGTTTCAATCAATCGAATGTGATGTCAATATCAAGTAGTACTTCGAATGTATGCATCCAGTCACAAATCATCACAACTACGTTTTAATTCAAAAACAGCTTATTCATTCTGATTTTTACTTTCTCGTATACGAAGTATGCAAAGAGAAAGTATTGTAATCGTCAAAAAATTCGAACTCGAGATTTCGACGAATCTCCACGTTTTAGACCTCCCTGAGTCCGAAAAACACAATTTTGGAATTATGTCTGTCTGTGAACACGATAACTCGAAAACTATTAGAGCTACGGGAATGAAATTTGGTATGTGGTCTTAAAACATAATTTGTAGGTTTCTATCAAATTTTGGACAAAATTCGTCAACGGGAAGTCTGTCTGTATGTATGTTCGAGGTCATGCGAACGCTATAACTCAAAAACTTGAAAAGCCAGATGGATAAAATTTTATACACAGTTTTATCGTCGTGAATGTAGGTCCGTATAAAATTTTGGGCCAAATCCGTCAAAGGGTTGGCTGTCTGTAGATCTGTATAATTTACTTTTGAAAAGAATCCTTATCTCCACACGCATGCGTACTGGAGGCAATCTTCTGTGCATGCGAAAGCTATGGAGCGAATTACGTCAGTTTGTCCTTGAGTCGTCCAAGAGCGGAAAATCGGTAAGCATCTCTTTGAAATTGATTCTTTACCCAGTTTTCACTTGCGTGCTGGAAGTAATTAATCTCTGTGCATGCATTAGCGGAGCTTGCTAGAAAATAAATATTGCTAAGTTTTAATACATACGCATCTCTTTGAATTTGATTCTTCACCTAAATATTTTACAATCGCTATAATCTACAATGAAAAACCTTCTGATAGTCATCGCATTCTAGGTTACAGTAGGCTCGAATTTTTTTATCCGCGCAGGGGGAGGGGAAATTTTTGAGAAGTATGCGAGAAAATTTAGGGGAGGCCACTCCCGCTGGTTTCTTTTGATCCTGTCTCGATTACAAAATTATTAAATTGGTGTGTTCGCAGTTCTGTAATTACAGATTAGGGAGTTATTATGAACATGATCAGATGTACTGTAATGCCCTGAATATTCCCTGTTTTGGACTGTTTGGCCTGCCTTGCCAAAATATCCCGGATATGTCCTAGTTTGGAATAAAATGTCCCGAATTTTCCCATTTCTTACTTATAAGTAAAGAGTTTATACTAAAAAGTTACAAGCAAGACTGACTTGGGAAAAAAAACAAACAAACAAAAACATTTTGAAAAAAAATTCTCTATACCAAGTTTTACTAATACACAGGATTTGATTATCTTATTTTAGTAAATAATATTAGTTCATTATCATAATTCCTTTAAATAAGTAGGGATTCCTAAAAAGTTTATGCTCTCTTTGGATAACTATTACACAAACAACTGATAATCTATATTTATAAAAGGCAATGTTTTTGTGTGTGCATATGTGCTTGTGTGCGCGCGATGTCTAGACGAATCTATCACACTTACAGGCATGAAATTTGGTACACAGGTAGTCGTAATGGTGACTGAATGCACCTCGAAGCCGGAATTTTAAAATTTAATCTAGAAAATTATTTTATTTAATGTTTTGTGTTGTTTTGGGTCATTTTTGGCACGTTTACGGATGTAGTATCTTTTCTAATGATAGTTGAAAAACAATCGATGCACCATCGGATAGAACAAACAATTTTCTTTCTAATGAAATTTGTTCTGAGCTTCAAACGTAATTTACTGAATTTTGAGAAATTTTTAAAAAATAGTCAGTTTTACAATAGAAATTTTATTTTTGTTTTTAAATTTGCCGCATCCGACGTTCTAATAACACTATTATTTTCGATTTTTTCAGCTTAAAACTGCAACGGTTCTGTCGGATTTAAAACAAGAACGGTTAAAATATCTTTTCCCGTCTTTTTTAAATTAATTTTTTCCTGGTCAGTTGAAAGATATTTTTCCTCTAGCGAGCTTCCTCCCGCGACACTTCTCCTGAACGTTGCTGGCAATTGCATTGGCTGACGGGGCAGAGCGCAGGTGACGTCATAGCCTTCAATTGAACGACTTCGATTATTATTTTCGGATTCGCTTTTATGTTTTGCTTGCTGTATAATTATCATCTCCATGTTCCAATTTTTTAATATTGTTTTGGATTAACGTACTCTGTACTGTAGCGCGAAAAAATCAAAATGATGTGTAGCTTTTGTTTTGAAAACTTTTTCATGTCATTGTGGACGGTTTTTTTTTTCTTTTTTCATTTTGTTGAAGTCCTGATTCCACGGCACGCCGTGCGCGTAGTGCTAGCAGTATATATATGCAAGTTTCATGACACAAATTAATTAATACAAATGTAGAATCTTCTCAGCAACCTGAAGTTTCATGATTCTAATTAATTAATACAATAATTTTTCATTTCTTGCAATTAGAATTTTTTATTTTAAAGAAATACTTTATCGTAAATAATGGTTCCACCAATCGTATATTTACACCTACTGGGCAAATTATAATTCTAGGTTGACGACAGAGCAGCATGCGAAATTATCAGGTGTCAATTGCGTAGTGTAGTTTCTCAGCGTGTGAATTGGTTGGACCCTTCGTTTTTGAGAATATCCTGAATAATGACGTTTATCTGAATTTGCAACAGGAATGCGTCAAGTCAAGCATTCAAGAGATGCTTGTGAATGAAGAACGATACTTTCGGCAGGATGGTGCACCTGCGCATTACTGTCGCGCCTCAAGGAACTATCTTGATAAGATTCTGATGAATAGATAGATGGCTGCAGCGAAACTACCCCAACTCTCAATGGATCTCATACCTAGGGATTTCCTTTTGCGGTTATGCATGAAACGTAGCAGTTAAAGTCAAGACAGCTTCTATCAACGAGTGGAGAGCATCCATTGAAAGAGCGCGCATCCAAACATGACATGCTTAGAGCTTAGCGCCATTTGCAATTCCATAAGTCGATTTTCTCAGCAGCGGTACAATTCGATCGCTTCCGAAAACTACATTTGCATTTGTAAAAATAATTTGAGTTCTGAAACTTTCATAAATGCTATTAATTGTTTATGTAATGGTTATTCAAAATGTGTATGCGATTTTGGTATTCATTTCCGTTATGTAGAAAGTCGCAACGAAGATCCAGTTGTAGTGTAAAATATGGAGGACAAATATAAGTGCGTTGTACAACTTCTCTTCATAGCCATCATTTACGGAAGACATCTTTTCCTGTTAAATCGCTGCTACTCTACATCTTTCAAATTGACTATTTTCCTCTAGTTTTTGAGATCGGTGCCTAACTCTTGTTTCTTACCACTAGGAGGCGCAACGAGTAATCTCTTCAAATATCGCAGAGTTACTTTATCATACCTAGACATTTTTATGATTATTCTCGACGGCCTACAAAAGTTAAGGGGCTGGTAACGGACTTCAGTGTTAACATTAGTTTAGTGGACAAACATTATTTTCATTCCCTTAACTATTTCACTGAAAACCAAGATGATTGGCGAGAGAAGAACTTGAGATCTCAAAGTATTTTGGGAGTTCAAATGGTGCTTTTCAAACAAGCTTTATGGTCGTTAGAAATTAGATTTTAAATATTGTAAATCATTTCCTCACTTAGTGAGTATGACGATTAAAATAAATAAGTGGTTATTTGTTTCGGCCCAGAAAATTACAGGGAGCCTTTTGACTAAAAATTCGGGTGCATGTATGCGTGGTGAAATGAAATGCACAGAAAATTAAGTTTTCTTAATTCATGATTTCACATAAGATGGAAGTTGTTATACATTTCAAAGTACACCGAAGCTTTTACACACTGAGCATTTATTCCGATTACTAGGGTTGCCATAATTGTCAAGCATTGATACGCGACGTTTAAATGCTAAATAAATAAAACATGAAAAAAGTGAGTAGGTAATGGTTTATTTTACAAATAATGTACTAATTTTACTAATGGGGATAAAAAATTAATAAAGTTTAAGCAATCAAATAGAATGAACGAGTAGAATAATAAAAATTATGCGAGGCTGATCCTTTTCAGCCCAGTTTTATTTAAAAGTTGACTTTACTCTCTTAATTATATCATTTTCTTCTTTCATATGATTATAAAATTGGGCGAGGGACATTTTAAAATTATAGAGTTTAGGGAGAAAACAGCACAGGAACGGGACGAATAGTAAATACGGGACTGAGCAGTGAAATACGGTGACTGTTCCGAATATACGGGACGTATGGCAACCCTATCGATTACCAATGTATGAATGAAATATCACTTTTGTCTCCAGAAATATAGATTGATTTATTAGATTAATGGCCCGTTTTTAAGCTACTCCAGCGGGAGTGATCTCCCCTAAACTGTCGCGTATACTTTCCCAAGAAGGTGCCGCTTCCCCTTCCCCTACGTGGATAAAAAAATTCGAACCTACTGTTACCCAGAATACAATGACTATCAGAAGGTTTTTCATTATAGTGATTGAAAAATATCTAGGTAAAGAATAAAATTCAAAGAGATGCGTACCGATTACCGATCTTACCGGCTCAAGGACAAACTGACGTAATTCGCTCCATAGCTTTCGCGTGCACAGAAGATTGCTTCCAGTACGGAGATGACGGATTCTTTTCAAAAGTAAATTATAGACAGACAGTCAACTCTTTGACGGATTTGGCCCAAAATTTTATACGGACCTACATTCATGATAAAACCGTGTACCAAATTTTATCCATCTAGCTATTCAAGTTTTTGAGTTATAGTGTTCACATGACCGCGGACATACAAACAGACAGACTTCCCTTTGACAGATTTTATCCAAAATTTGATAGATATCTACAAATTATGTTTAAAGTTCACATATCAAATTTCATTCCCGTACCTCTAATAGTTTTCGAGTTATCGTGTTCACAGACAAACAGACAGACATAATTCCAAAATTGTGTTTTTCGGACTCAGGGAGGTCTAAAACGTGGAGATTCGATCATTTCGAGTTCGAATTTTTTGACGATTACAATACTTTCTCTTTGTATACTTCGTATACGAGAAAGTAACAAGGCTGCTAAGGGATGGATATCTTAATTTTCATAATTACTTAATGTGCAAAGGAAAATACTTGCTTGCAGTGGCGAATCCAGGGGGGGGCTATCGGGCTACAGCCCCCCCAGAGCCAAGCCAGAATTCTTGATATTATTTATAATCATTAAAACTGTTTTTTCTTAATTTCCCTCTTTAAAAAAATAACAAAAACATTTCAATATTGCTTTCTGGCTTGGACAGGCTCGAAAATTTTCCTATTTTTGTAGTCATTCCACTTGTACTTGTAGCTTTGACGCGGTCGAAGACATTTCTTGGCTAGTTATTTCATTGTAATTTTTATTAAATTATCGAAAGTATTGTATTGTTCTTTGTGATTCTTATTGTCAGGTGAGTAAAGTCTGCAAAGTTAAAGAGTTTTGGTTTACTTTAGCCTTGATGTTTGACATTCGTCACGACGATACAAAATTTTCTATGGACTCCAGCCCCCCCCCCGACCCCCCCAATCCTAGATTCACCACTGCTTGCTTGTAAACATTTGCTAAATTATTCTGAATATATATTGAAGTAAAAATTTATTTGCGGCTCACGTTTCAGGTTTATTACATATTTGAAGAAATGACTTC
>BGPR01001167.1:47014-78854 GCA_013235015.1 Araneus ventricosus | reverse complement strand
GCAATTGGAACACCTGTGTTTTAACCGATTGAGATGAAAATTGGGCATAGATCTATAATTATTGTTAGCATTCGTGATATCAAGTTTTATTTATCTAAACCAAAGGGCTTATGAGATACAAGTATGCGATTATACAGACCGGCAGACAGTCAACCCTTTGACGGATTTGGCCCAAAATTTTATACGGATCTACATTCATGACGGTAAAACTGTGTACCAAATTTTATCCATCTAGCTATTCAAGTGTTTGAGTTATAGTGTTCACATGACCTCGGACATACATACATACAGACTTCCCGTTGACGAATTTTGTCCTAAATTTGTTAGATACCTACAAATTATGTTTAAAGACCAAATACCAAATTTCATCTCCGTAACTCTAATAGTTTTCGAGTTATCGTGTTCACAGACAGACATAATTCCAAAATTGTGTTTTTCGGACTCAGGGAGGTCTAAAACGTGGAGATTCGTCAAAATCTCGAGTTCGAATTTTTTTAACGATTACAATACTTTCTCTTTGTATTATACGAGAAAGTAAAAACAATAAAATCGTGATAACATTACTTTCTGTCTTGACAGGCTCGAAAATTTTCCTACTTTTCTAGTCATTCCACTTGTAGCTTTGAAGCAATCGAAAACATTTTTTGGCTAGTTATTTCTTTGTATCTTTTATTAAATTATCGAAAGTATTGTATTGTTCTTTCTGATTCTTATTGTCAGGTGAGTAAAATATGTAAAGTGTTTTTGTTTACATAAGCCATGAGGTTTGACATTCGTCACGACGATACCCAAATTTTTATGACCTCAGCCTCCCGACCCGAATCTTGGATTCGCCACTGTACCCTACAGTGTAGTTTCTTAACTTCTTTAAGTCCTTAATTTGTTTGTTATTGATGTTCACTTTTTCAGAAGGGTGTGCTTTCACTGTTGGAAGTTCAGGATCGTCCTTATACTTTTTTAAGATAATCGTTGAGTACGAAAAACCATCAGTAAAGGGCTTGATAATTTTTCCTTGGCCAAGTTCGTTGATTTATTGATTCATTATCAATAGATATCCTGCATTTACCTGGACATTTGTACATAATGTCATCAGGAACCATTCTAGCTTTATAGTTTTTGTAGCCGTCACCTTTCCCTCTTGCTTTCTGTATGGCACTTAGTGCATATTTCTCTTCGTTGATAATACCTTTTTGCTTGAGGTTCATCTTCCGAACGACTACTAGCCATTTTAAAAACAAGCTGTCATAGAACATTACGCAAAATCGTACGATTATTATAATGTTACAAAGCTATAAAGTCGTTTCCATGAGATGCTAGTCTTGGGGACAAATTTGGCGACTTGGCGATAAACTTGGCGACTTGGCGCAAAGTTGGCGACTTTGGCGACAAAAGGAATTTTCTAGAAGGACCTCGAACTTTCAACCTATTTCTACTGGTTTCATGAACTTTCTAGAGATTACGTCACTTCCTGTTGAAAAGTATAAAAGCAAGCTCTCAAGTCAAGAAGAGTCAGTTGGAATTTGATCAGCAAGCAAGCTGGTGAGCTAACAAGAAACCTTTGAGCGTTGTGTTGAGATTTATTGGTAGTCTCTGTTGTGAATTTTTACTAGTGCTGTGTTAATACTTGTGCTACGTTTCTTTGCTTGGAATAGTTGTAAAATAAAGAGCTTTATTTTTTTAATCCCGCTTATTGGACTGCGTTCACGTACACCCACGAGACAATTTCGTTACAATAACCACGACACTATTTTAACCATCACAAGACAACTTCCTGCTTATTAATGTACACAACTGAAAACTGGTTTACTACAGAAACACGCTATGTGATGTCGCTGGACGGGTTTGTGCTCTAAACGCAATATTTATTGTAAATAATAACCCATAAAACGCCTTGGCAAATGCCGATATTCCGCTCAAAAATATGTGTTTCAATATGAGATTCTGATCCCGTAATAAGATAAAATTCCATAAAAATGTCATTTGACGGGTTTCTGAAACAAACGATTGAAATAAATTATAATAACAACAACAAAGTATGCGATTATGGACGAGTTTTCTGGTTTGTTTATTTTGGATTCACAGACCGTTTTCCGGTAACCCTTTGGTTTAAGCAATCGCCAAATTCATTTGGATACTGTATGAAGCACCAAGTTCGAATTAGTTCTTTCTTTAGCACACAAAGCGTTGAATTCTGTGTTCTTTGAGCTCGTGTAATCCTTTTTATTTCAATCGTTTAAAAAAGCTCACAAAACGGCTAAATTCCAAATGGAACGATTAGTAAAATTAAGTAAATAAAATTAGCTAAATCGTCTAGTTGAAAATTTAACTGGCAGTGATTATCTAATTCGTATGGTTAAACATTTAACCGCCAAACACGTCTTAAAAGTCGCCAAAAAAGCGATAGCGAACAATTATGACAGACTTTTCACAAAATGAGGCTCTTACTTTAAGAAAACATTTAGAGCCACAGCAATAGGAACATGTAATTTAATATTTTCAAAGTACCCTCAAGCCATTACTAATATAATAGCCCAGATCTGTCTCTCGGTAACGCTCTGACGTCACCAACAATGAAACTCGCGCCAGAGCACTGCGAGACGTTAAACAGCATTATTTCATTGTTAGAGCACCTAAATTTCAGTCATTTTAAATTTAAAAGAGTTATTGTCGTTCTAATTTCAAATTTAATAGTTCTAAAATAGTGAAATAAAATTTGCTATCGATTGATATAAAATGTATCTCGCTATGATCAATAGTTCCGAAAAATTTTAGATAATATTAATAATATATCTCAAATTAATTTCTGTTTTCTAATAGAAAGTAGTAAATTACGTCAGTGGTATATCATACGCGTCATATAGTTTCGAACCCACGATGCATCGCATTATTTATTGCAATCGTGATGATCTAATTTGATAATATTTTTTGGCAACGTTTGACAAGCAGAGAAGTGCTTTGTTTGGATTAGAATTTCGAAAAATAATTCCTTTGAATTTTAACATTTGAGAATTGAGAATTTCATGGTTATTGAATTATAATAAAATTATTAAACAACGAAAAATACTTGACACTGAGTGTTGTTTACCAAGAGGTTTTTTGAATAAAGAAATATGTAAATAAAAAAATATTTCCTGTCATAAAACATATGTTTATTTTATTTGTTTTCATTCAATGTTAAACATTTCTCTCGTATATATATCTATTTAAACATGTCAAATTTGACGAGAAATCTCTCGAATGAAGAGGCAATTTGCACCCGTCATACCATGACGGGTTATTTTCTAGTAACATTAGAAAACTCTATTTCAAACATTAATTAACATCTTCAAACAGAGTGTTGAAATTTTGAAGATTCCCATTGACTCAGCATTACCACCGGAAGTCGCTAGTTGTGGAGGAAGTCCTACCTTAATGCAAATAAACAAAACAGAAAACTCATCCATATCTTCCAAGGTTCAGTCAAAGGGGTCTATTCTGGTACCCCCGGTTGGGGTTGGGTTCCGTTCTTAACATGCGGAACCCAACCCAACCGGGGGTACCAGAATAGACGGTTAAGCAAGCGCGAAGACGTCATATATCTGAAGGTGTGTTCCTTTCACTTAAATATGGAAGGGAAAATATTGAGGGCTCCAGCGGTCACCTGATCTGGACGAATTTCGACAATTTACAAATCCGAGTCCGAAAGAGAAATATTTTTGGAATTTAGGCTGCGACTCTGTCGATATTGTTACAAAAATCGTTTGGTGGATGTATGGTGTAAAAAGTCCAATAAGCAGGATAATGGAGAATTAAGGTTTATTGACAAATATGCAGGAAAACACGTGGCACAGGTAACAGATAAACAATAGATCTTGCACAGTTTAGCAGCACAGATTGACAACAATTCACTATTAATAACACTAACAGCACTTTCAGATTTAGAAACACAAACAGTCAGCAAATCACTAATAATGACAGTAACAGCACTTTCAATAGCGCTCAGCTCACCGACTTTCTAGCTCGTACTGCAGACGAAACTCCAAAGTCGCTCCAGTCGATCAACACTCTCCTCTCTGAACCAAGCGCGGCCATTTTATACTCTCCCCGACAGGCCGTGACGTCACATGGAGTTTTCTCATACATTCAAGCTTATTTTCTTTATTAAGGGGACTTGGCACCCTAAGAATTCAGCTCACCGACTTTCCAGCACTGCAGACGAAACTCCAAAATCGTGCCAGTCGATCATCACACTGGGGGTGGCGCCAGAGCGGGGGGCCCCCGTCGGGGATGCTGTGCCCCCATCGGGGAAAAATTATGTATCTCGTCCGGGAAAATATTTGTACGGGGTATTCAACTGCAGTTGATAAATAATAATCTGGCAAAAATTTGAGACCAATTTCATTACACTCGTGCCCCGGTCGGGGAGACCATGCCCCCCCTTGTGGGGAAAATGGCCCCCCCCCCCGCCGTCGGGGGAACTCTAGTGCCATTCCTGCATCACACTACCGTGGTCCAAACGCGGTCTTTTTATATTCTCCCCGATAAGCCGTGACGTCACATGGAATTTTTAGGAAAAACCTGGATCTTGGCCCCTAATAGAAATATCGAGAAAGTAATAACATTTTCGGGTATCTTCGCCAAGTCGCCAAAATGGTTGCCAAGTTTGTCGCCAAGGTGAGGGGTCCAGGGCTCGCCGCTGTTCGTCACTCCATGCTTACTCCTGTAAAACTCCCTCCCCAACTATAAGAGTAGCGAGGCAGGAAAGCGATTACATCTTCGTAAAAATATCTTTGTGTATGTGAACATGATGAATGAAAACCCAATAAGAAGGATAATATCAAGTACGTGGTCGCTACACCAAAATTTTGCATCTGTATCAAATTTTGGATTAAATTCATCAATGGGATCATTAAAAACTTCATCATTTAAAACTTCGCAACATTCCAATGTCGAATCTTAATTAATCCACTGTTTGACTGCTTCTTCATCCACATTTTTAGAACAGTCTAACTGGAGTCTGACTGGACTCAAGGTCGGCTGGACGAGTCCAATACAATACGAAGGGTTGAGAAGAATGTGGTCTCTCCGCACATTCCAACGACAGCAATCTGCGTTTTTTTTTGGGGGGGAGGCGTCCCGGATAATCCGCAACCCGGATAATCCGATCCCGGTTAATCGAGAGTCTACTGTATCAAGTACGTGGTCGCTACACCAAAATTTTACATCTGTATCAAATTTTGGATTAAATTCATCAATGGGAAAAGGTGCCTTTCGAAAAAACTTATTCGAGTTTCGTCACTGTTCTATGAAACTGTACAAAAAAGGCGATATTTACAAAGATTTTTTGTAACATGCATGCAACCACTGACGTTCAAGAAACATGTTATATACAATCTTCACTTATTGCGTTTATTTACTTACGCCTCTCTATTTCATCAATGAAGGTATTAAACAATTTTTTTTGTGTTTAAGTTATCGAGGGTATGATTAAAAATAAATTTCTAAAAATTTGTGTAAGTTGGAGAAAATTTTGCAACGCAATCAAATCTTGCAGATGATCGAATGGATACTTTCTTGCTCTCACTGAATGGATAATTTTTAAAATCTTGTGATGGCGTAGAAATGGTTTTCTTCAGATCAAAGTTTCCGGAAAACATCGAAATTGCAAACTTAAACAAAAATGTCAAATCTTCAGTGGAAGAAGTAATTTTAGATACTTTTAGACTAATTTTGTACAGGCGGTTGCACAACATATAAGCATATCATTTTTCAAGACTTTTGCATATCTTTATCTTCAAGTATGGGAGGAAGTTGAAGCAAGAAATCTACCTTTTTCTTTTTAAAAAAACTAAGCGATAATAAACATTGTGAGTGAATAACATTTTACTGACTTCAGTTCTTTTAGATGAAAACGATCTTTATACATTTGAATAATAGAAATGCTAAACAAAAATTAAAATTAAAAAAGAAAGAAAAGTATAGATAAGAAACAGCAGATTTAAACATAAACGATGGCAATACATCTTTTAGCGTACTAACGCAACAGCCTCAAGTGATTGCATCCACAGAAGTTTATAACGATTAATATTTAAAACACATAAAAAATAATTTAGAAAGTAAAAAATGTTCAAAAAGGAAGAAATGAATGAGAAATCGAATGGCGAACTTTATCTATACTTTTCTTTCTTTTTAAATTTTAATTTTTGTTTAGTATATCTATTATTTGTATCTGTATTATATTAGAAATAGCTGCATACGCGCCTTTATATATAATACAAAGAGTTTTTATTAATGTTTGATTAATTAATTTAATCAATTTTTAATTAATATTTTCATAAAAATTTAGTCAATTTATAACTGTTTATACATTTGAGTAATATTAACTTGATAACAATGGTACACGTATTTTGATATTCATATTAAGCAGGCAGGTACAAAGATTTGTAGACATATTCACACATACAAATCCTGATTCCGTTACAGTTGTGAACTTTAAAATTGTGCAATTTTAAAGTTCACAACTGTAACGGAATTCATGCAAAAAAATATAATTACCGACAAATTTCGCATATTGCAGCTACTTTTTTATACGGTAAAGCAACCCTTACAAATATTTAGATAATGTAGCGAAGGCAAAAAAGTCACTGGAAGAAAATATTTACCAAAACATCATCCCGCAACCATTTGAAACGGTTCAACTGAACACTTTTATAAAAGAAATATGTTATAAACTGATTTGGTGTATTCTCCCTTCTCTGGAAAAGCATCTATTGTAAGAACGCAGTACAAACTTTTAAAGACAGAACAAAAATTTGTGTGCCCTAGTCTGTTCCGTTTGTTCTCGAAACGAAATCTACTGGTCTAAGAAAGAATTGATGATTAAATCCAAAATTTCGAGGTTTCGTGTTTGATGAGTTCTACCTTTTCTGTCAAATGTCAAGAGAATAAATTTTTAGTATTCTTGAGAGTTAATTTGGGAACAAGGATCTTTATGGGGTTATTGCTATAGTACGCGGATTCTTTTTTCCCAGGTCTTGTCAGCAACATCTTTCTCCAAAATACTGGAGTTTAACTCAGAAAGTATGATCATTAGAATATGGCAAAAATTCTATAGGTATACGATTTTTCTCGCGAATGCAAAATTCAGTTGAAATACTCAGAATTATCAGATTACCAATCACCCAGAATTACCAATTTCAGTATCAGAATTACTAGGGACGATTCACTATCCGTAAGATTAGGATAATTGGTAAGAGTCGTTTGTAGATCTAGCCTGCTTGAAGACAACTATTTCAATTTGAAATATGGTATTTTCTTTTATCCAATGGAGTCAATTCACTTGTCATCACGGTCACACGACAAATGTTACTGCGCATGCCATATGACTTATAACTGCACGTTACCTTGTGCTGTGAATCAAATGGACCAGTCATACCATGCAACGATTTTGATTCCTGTTTCTTTGAATTTCATTCACATCCGAAAAAATGAATTATTGAGAATCCGTTGATGAATTCATACTGATATTCTTCGTTGATGGTAATATTCAAGTTTCGTGAGGAAAAGTGCCCTGTAACTTCATTTCAAAGGCAGGAAAGAACATAAAATGAACTTTAAAAGCAGACATCTTTCGAGTTTTTCTCAAGTTTTCCATTGGAAATAATTGTATGAATTTTGGATAATCCGCGAAGGTAGTACTTGTTGGAGAAGTAGAGAATAATTTTTTTAATGGTGAGTTACAGTAAATTTATCGTGTTGTTATCCACGACATAGACTTAGAGCTTTAAGATTCATTTGCTAGTGTGGTTTAGTAATCGGTCTGTGGTAGTAGGAACTCGAATCAAATATTCAGAGTACTATTCTGAATGTTTGTTGCAAGTTCTCATGTCTGAGATTACTTTTTCAGGGATTACAGCATGTACATTTTTAATCTTGCTTGGAATTTTTATAAGATAAAACTGAAAGTAAACGCATTCTGCTCAGCTTCAAGAGAAGAAAGAGAATCGCGAGAATTTTCCATCAAAATTATATCTTTTCACAGCTTCGATTCAACAATTTACGAATGTGATTGCAGAATACGATAACTAAATATTTTTAAAAGAAAATAATTTAAACGAAAATGGACTTACAATGTTAATGGGAAAAAATTTTAACGAAAATTTTCTGAAAAATAAAGAAAATGCAGTTTTTACGGTAAATTCTAGAATCTTTATACTTGCTTGTGTGAACCATAAATAATAAATACTTCGTTCAGAATAATTAAATATTTAGAGCCAGTATAATTAAAAAAAGCTGAAAATGAACGATGGATTTAAATAATTATTCTTATCGATTATTTAACTAAAGTTTCTTAAAACGTTTTTCACGTAATTTCACATCTTTTGTTTCATTTCTTTTATGTGAACAACATAATATGCTATCAATAATCTAAGAGTGTTTATTATACTGCATTACTAAGGGCTGACGAATTAGATGATGGTTTTTTTAAAAAAAAGACTTACAATCACTGTGCTCTCAACAGACTAATTTACTTTAGTTTTAGTTAGATTAACCTTCGTTTGGAAGATAAACGAAAGCAATTTTTGGACAGATCCTGTAATTTTGTACCATGGTTCGAAGACAAGGACGATATCTGAGCCACCAACTACCCCTCCAAACTCCAACATCACACCAAGGGGAGGATGTTTGATGAATTTGATGACAATCAGGCTGTTTGGTGAGGTAGGTTCCCGAACCTGCGAATCTTCGGGCCCAAAAAGAGTCACTCTGCCACCAAGGCCGGATAAAGCCCTGCAGGGCCCTAAGGCAATGTCAGTTTCGGGGGCCCCTTTCCCCTTCTGAACTTCCAAAACAAGATATTTTTTATTGATTTTAATTGAATCTCTATATATGCAACGCTTAAAAACAATTAACGAGAAAAAGCAGAATAAATTTAAAAATGAATGTAGGATATTATCCGTAAAAAATAATTTAATCACTGTATAAAGAAAAATGTAAGAGCTAGATTAATTAATTTGTTTGGCGATAGATGGAACCACAGTTCTGCTCTGTACGAACTACGAGCAGCGCCCTCTTTTTTCCTAATAAAACCAGACTGCACGCTGAGAGCAGCAGCAGAACACCGCAGGCAGCCAAAATGTAAATACCTCTCTCAATCCCTTTGTTGACAGATCAGTCTTGGCGCAGTTAAGCCGCCGATCTTCCCACTAGGGTAACTATGTTCCGTCTCACTTTCCTTATGGCTCTCTAATACCGTAATATTCTTAAACTGTAACATCTATCCCTCTTTAATCTAGCTCATCTAGTAAATATGACTTCATGTAAATTCTCAACATTCTCGTAAACGTTTTGTGTATATATCTTTTCCCCCCTGTAAATTCTCTCTATAGTACTTTAATAAATGTTTTTTGTATTCAACTTTAAGTCTACTCATTTATTCTATGTAATATTTTTTTCTAAATTTAATGTAGTAAAAACCCTTAAATCCCCTACACATAAACCCGAACTATTTACCCCTGATAGGTAACCCTTCCGTGGGCATTTTGTTCATTGAACGGAATCCCACGTAAATATAACTTAAACTTTAAACAGAAACAACAAAATTTAAACCATAAAATTTAGACAATAAAAATTATACAATGTTTAAGTAGCGCGCAATTGCAGATGCATACAAAAAACCAATGTAAATCAAAATCATTCAAAGAAAGAAAAAAAAAAACTAAGATAAATACTCTGAGCGAATCGAATTAAACAAACAAGGAATCCATTATAGTCCATTTTATCAAGGGCTAAAGACTATATTCGAAATGGATTAAAAATATTTCGGAAAGTTTTCTGTAAGAAGCTTGCAGTACACCAAATATAGCTTCTCTTAGCCCGAAATTCCCCAACAAAAGACAAAGGAGATGAGTACCATCTAAAAAGCATCGTTTTAAAAGAAAAAGGAAAACCAAACACAAACATAAAAACGCTAATAAGATTGATTTAAAAATATCTTTAGCCTTCCGGCTGAATAAAAGCCTTCATAAAAAAACTTATCCTATGCTTAGAAGAGAGAAAAAACGTCCCCACGCCATCACAAACCAAAGCTAATTTCCATCCGAAACAAGCAATCACTCCCTTTTTTTAAATAGGAAAACTAGAACTATGGCGCCATCTGTACATGCAAGTTTTTAAGTAACACATATAATGACAAACTAAAATAAGAAAATTTTTAAGTTGCGGATCCCCATCAAGAGAGTTAGTTTTATTATAAAAAAATTAAAAATTTAAATAGCATATAGAAATTTTAAATTTAAAACTAATATGAAACATGTATTTAACAGTTAAAAATTTACAAAACATTTTTGACAGAATCTTATTATTCTAATGCAACGATTTCCAGAGCCGTTGACTTCTGAATTAATCATCCAAATGCGAAAAAAATTGGACCACATAGATCTGTAAACAAATTTAAAAAACATGAAAAAAAATTGAAGAATAATGCTCTGAAATTTAAGCAATGCTTAATTTTAATTTGAATATGCTTGTAAATCAAATGTAACCACAAAGTTAGATTACCTCAAAAATACCACTTCGGAGCCTCCAAAAGTTGTGAGGTCATATAGACAGCTGCCTACTTTCAGTGGCGAATCCGGGGGAGGGGGCTATCGGGCTACAGCCCCCCCAGAGCCAAGCCAGAATTCTTGATTTTATTTAACCTCATTACAACTGTTTTTTCTTAATTTCCCTCTTTTTAAAAAAATAATAAAAACGCTTCAGCATTAATTTCTGGCTTGACAGGCTCGAAAATTTTCCTACTTTTGTGGTCATTCCACTTGTACTTGTAGCTTTGACGCGGTCTAAGACATTTTTTGGCTAGTTATTTCATTGTATTTTTTATTAAATTATAGAAGTATTGTATTGTTTTTTATGATTCTTATTGTCAGGTGAGAAAAGTCTGTAAAGTTAAAGAGTTTTGGTTTACTTTAGCCTTGAGGTTTGACATTAACCACGACGATACAAAATTTTTATGACCTCAGCCCCCCAGACCTGAAGCCTAGATTCGCCACTGCCTACTTTGCCTATTTAGTAATCCGGCCTTGGGGGATGTCCATAAATGATGTCACACTTTTTTCAATATTTTTGACCCCCCTCCCCCCATTTGTCACAAAGTGTCACACTTTACCATACCCTCTCCCCCCCTTGTCACATGTCACGCTATATTACATAAACATATACTTGCAGTTCAGAAACAAAGCACTACGTTATAGATCATATATCAAATTTTATTTTTAAACTTTAACTATGTGTTTTAATGACATTTGCGAGCATAACAATAATAATGATTATATGTGTACTTATTTTTTATGAAATAAGACAAAGGTTTACAACAAAAAAACTAATTAATATACAATAATAATAACATATTAATATAAAAGAGCAATTAAAACAGTAGAATTTTGGAATTTGATATATTTTGCTTTAAATCTTATCTTTACTTTAGGAACACAAAATACTCTTAAACAGATTGAATTAAAAAAAAAAAAACCGCCTCAATAAGATCAACCCGTTTGTGCCACTACCAGTTCTACCACTCACCCAGGCGGGGCGACGTATCTTTTGCTGGACATTTCAAGTGTGTGACAGGGGGAGATTTTCTTCTAATGGTGAAGAATTTCTGCTGCTACCAAATTCTCAGAACCTACCCTGAATGCATTTTTTGAAAAGAAAGGAATATAAGTGAAAGAAAAATCACATGAAAGTTGCTTTAGCCACGATTAAAAAAATACCCCCAAATTCTGATAATTTCAAAATAACTTCAAAATTTAATCTGCCGATTTTAAATGTTTTTATTTCAACCAAAATGTGTGATGTCACACCTCTTGTTACCCCCCCCCCCCCCCCTTGCACAAAATTCCCCACCCCCCCCCCCCAAGCGTGACATCATTTGTGGACGGCCCCTTGGCTGCGGCCATTCCAATAGACATTTACTTATCATAAAAGTAACAGGTGAAAGCATATAAGCAATTATTAATTTGTTAACCTTTTAAACTAGCAGGCCATTTTCGCGAAATGAACGGTGATTACTGGTGAATTTCTATGTTTTGGGTCAATAAAACGTTCATATAACCAATAATTAAACCGAACCTGACATAAACATTTTATTGCTGACAATTCCTTCATTGTGAGGAAGGTGCTAATGTAAACAAACAATTATATTTGTGATTACATGTGCCATAGAAGGAAAGGAAGTTGAAAAAATCTCTATTTTCTCGCTCCGGTTTGAACTGGTATTTTCTCTCCAATCCAGGAACTTCCCGGGACCGGTTTGAGCTATACGGAGGATACTTATAGTCTTTTAGAAGGATTCAATTGCTTCCCTTTCTTTCAACAGCTTTCATCTTTCGACGAGAGCTTTAACATTCGCTGCTGAAACGTTAACTCTTTTGCCTGCACTTCCTTGTGATAAAGAAAAGCGACGATTCTGCTTTTATAAGTTTCTCCATTTGAGTTGTTTTCTTTATTTCAAAACGGGCATGTACCGATTGGTTTACTGACACACCTTTTACTTTTGACTGTTAATTCCACGCTTTCATATTGTATTATCGAATAAAGGTGTCTATATTTATGTGTAGGGATGTAAAAGGAGGATTTAGTAAACAGGTTGTTGACACATTTACTGTTGCGTTTTCGTATGCTAAGTCTTATTCGGTATTTTGTTCCTGGATTTTTGTGTTATTTAGCTCAGATACATTAAAATAATGTTGGTAATAGTTTAATTTGATGAACGTTCCGTTTCGAAGGAACACGAGAGCCATTTTGGATGAACTTGGCAATTTTGAACCGTGGTCAGATGACGAGGATGATACCTTATGTCGTATGAATTTTAATTATATTATTTTTAATATTTTACTTAAGAATGCCTTATCCTAAAGTCAATAAATAATAATTTTAAACTAGCGCGTTGTGTATAAGCAATAACCTATTGTTGCATCCAGGCCATGCCAGACATTTTTAAGACAGCTATCTTTATTTTATAATATAGACAGAATTATAAAAGAAATTAATGAAACATAGTTTTCACAGCCATTTGCTGGTGTGCATTCCACAAAAAATATCCCAATGATACGATCAGCTCTCTGCAACTGATGCCAGGGCATTCGGCCTCTTCCCGACACAATCAAAACTCTTTCTCTCGTTAAATTTTAACCCTCTAAGCGTTTTGCACGTATTTTTCCGTATTTCGCATTGAGTTAAAAAGCACATAATTCATGTTTATATGTATAATTCCTTAAACTACCATGGTTAAAATATTTTTAATATTTCAGAGACTTGATTAAACGCAATTTAGATCCAGATATTCACTTTAAAACCAAATTTTTAAGACTTTAAATCTAGTAGATCAAAATAGTGAAAAACTCAGAGGGTCAAAGTTTCGCAGTACGAGAATAAGCTTCTTCCTACCACGTCGTCTGCTCTTCCGAGGCAAACGGGCCACCCCTCACGACCAGCGAAAAAACTCTCCAGTTAATTTTTACTTACATTTTTATATTTCTCTCTGTCGTTCTACACTGTAAAAAAAATCCCGTAAAATTTACGGTTTTAAACCGACAGCTGGGTTGGTTGTGCAAAACCGTAAAAGTTACGAAGTAAATCCGTAGGCACAACGGTTTTTTACCGTATGAAATTAAGTTTTCTCCGTAAAAATTAAGTAATCGAAGTAAGTGACGTCATCGACTGAGTTTAGTTGTTTATCTCCTTCTGTCCGAGTTGAAACGTGCAGATGTGTATTATCAATTAGGAATATTAATTAATCAAGGCTTAATTATTAATTTCAATTAGTTTAATTAATATAATTTTTAATTGAACTTACTTGGACGATTTCGATGATGTCAAAGCTTCTAACTCCTCCGATCCGGGGATCGAAACCGCGTTCATGGAAATAAAAGCCAGTCGCTCTAACCACTAGACCACCGGAGACTTCATAAAGTGAAGTAAAAATAATCTATTTGAGTTTTAAAGTCACTATAGCTCTAGTGGCGCCACCTAGTGGTGTAAAAATCAACTATCGCCAAAACACGTGTTTTAAGGTTAGCTTTCATGAGTGACAACAGG
This sequence comes from Araneus ventricosus, assembly GCA_013235015.1. Lineage (NCBI taxonomy): Eukaryota > Metazoa > Arthropoda > Arachnida > Araneae > Araneidae > Araneus > Araneus ventricosus. Next base: position 64,778 of record BGPR01001167.1, on the reverse strand, counting down.
TTACTGCAACATGTGTAAACAATAGCGGAGATGGAACCCTATTAAAAACATGAAATGAATGCAATAAAATAACATTTAAGAAAAGGGAAAGTTATCATACGGAAAGCAATACCGTATGACGAAAAATAGAATTTGAACTGACGGTTTTAAACTGTTTATGGCTGGAGCGGAAAACGGTGAAAAACCGTTTTGTCAACAAAACAGCTTTAAACCGTCAAATATACGGAAAAAGTCCGGGAAAAAAACGGATATTTTTTACAGTGTAACAGTCACCCGTCTATCCGCATCTCCTAGCAACTCCAAAAGCCCCTTCACAAAGATCCCAGCTCATAATAAATAAGTACAAACATAAATAATACAAATACAGTAGAACCCCGCTAATCCGAACTAATTGGGACCGGTGCCTGTTCGGATTACAAACAATTCGGATTACCCGAAATTTCGATAAAAATAGAAAAGGAAAAGATGTGTGCTAAAAAAAAAAATGTAAGTTATAAGTACTCAGTACTACTGTCTCCTGAATTCTTTTATTCAAAAGCAATAGAAAGAGAATATGTCTCCCCTTTTCATTAGAATGATGGGTGTGCTCCTGTATGAAGTAACCTTATCTTGCGGCCAATTGCATTAGTTTCTTCAATGTGTACAATATTATACATGCTGAAAAAGTACTTTTCTGTTTTTAGTATGTGTATTTAAATCTTTTCAGGTAATCTTTTCAATTAAATATAATTTTCGAAAATAAAATCGGTTCGGATTAACCGGAATTTCGGATTAGCGGGGTTCTACTGTATATGTAATAAATAAATTAAAATTCATACCAATAAGTGAAAAGTGAAAAATTAATAAAATATAATAAATAGTAAATAAAAGAAATAAAAGAAGAACACAGAATAAATGGAAAAAAGCGGAAGAAAAGAAACAAAATAAAATTATAGGGGAAAAAAAAACCCAAAATAAGAAGCACGGCCTCATGCAACAGGGGCAAGAAACAAGAAGTACCTGAAGAAACCAGCGGGAGTGGTCTCCCCTAAATTTTCTCGTATACTTCCCCCAAAAGGTGCCGTTTCCCCTTCCCCCACGTGGCTAAAAAAATTCGAACCTACTGTTACCCAGAATCCAATGACTATCAGAAGGTTTTTCATTGCAGTGATTGAAAAATATCTAGGTAAAGAATTCAAAGAGATGCGTACCGAATAAAATTCATGTATCACACACTTCCACTCTTACCGGCTCCAGGACAAACTGACGTAATTCGCTACTCCGTGATGAAATTCCGTTCCTTTCGCGTGCACAGAAGATTGCCTCCAGTACGCATGCGCGTGGAGATAACGGATTCTCTTCAAAAGTAAATTATACAGACCGACAGACAGTCAATCCTTTGACGGATTTGGCCCAAAATTTTATACGGACCTACATTCATGACGATAAAACTGTGTACAAAATTTTATCCATCTGGCTTTTCAAGTTTTTGAGTTATAGTGGTCGCATGACCGCGGACAGACAGATAGACAGACTTCCCGTAGACGGATTTTCTCCAAAATTTGATAGAAACCTACAAATTATGTCTCAAGACCACATACCGAATTTCATTCCTTTATCTCTAATAGTTTTCGAGTTATCGTGTTCACAGACACACAGACATAATTCCAAAATTGTGTTTCTCGGACTCAGAGAGGTCTGAAACGTGGAGATCCGTCAAAATCTCGAGTTCGAATTTTTTGACGATTACAATACACTTTGTATACTTCATATACGTGAAAGTAAACCAGCGGGAGTGGCCTCCCCTAAACTTTCTCGTATACTTTTCAAACATTTGTCATTTCCCTTCCCCCTGCGTTGATAAAAAGTTCGAACCAACTGTAACCCAGAATGCAATGACTATCAGAAGGTTTTTCATTGTTGATTATAGTGATAATAAAATATTGAGGTGAAGAATCATATTCAAAAAGATACGTATGTATTAAAACTTCGCAATATTTATTTTTTTATCAAACTCGAGCAATGCCAGTTCTGCGTGCGGAGAAGAAAACAGGAGAATAGCTTGCGCATGCGCAGAGATTGTTTCCAGCACGCAAGTAAAACGAGACGACCTAAATGTTTGCTTCCTTACAAAATCTCGCCGCATGAATTGGTTTTAGGCATTTCTACTATTGCGCATGCGTATGGAGTTGAACAAGTATGCGATTATACAGACCGACAGACAGCCAACCCTTTGACGGATTTGGCCCAAAATTTTATACGGACCTACATTCACGACGATAAAACTGTGTATAAAATTTTATCCATCTGGCTTTTCAAGTTTTTGAGTTATAGCGTTCGCATGTTATCGAACAGACAGACTTCCCGTAGACGGATTTTGTCCAAAATTTGATAGAAACCTACAAATTATGTTTAAAGACCACGTACCAAATTTTATCCCCGTAGCTCTAATAGTTTGCGAGTTATCGTGTTCACAGACACACACACAGACAGACATAATTCCAAAATTGTGTTTTTCGGAATCAGGGAGGTCTAAAACGTGGAGATTCATCAAAATCTCGAGTTCGAATTTTTTGACGATTACAATACTTTCTCTTTGTATACTTCGTATACGAGAAAGTAAAAAACAACCGAAGTCTGAGATAGATGAAAGCTACTTGAGCTCATCAAATACTAATCACTCGTAATATTCTATGACAATTTTCGAGTGTTTTCGTACCTTGCCGGCAAATATTTATAATATACAGGCACTTCAACTTCATTGAATTTTACATTCAAATTAGAATCAAGCTGAATATCTATTCCATCAATTTGATCACGCGATATCAAGTACTTATTTTCTATATTTTGTATTTCATGAAAATTTCCAGGTAGAAAAATGAAAGAAAATATATTTTCCAAAGATTTTAAATCAGAAAACATAGTTTTAAATTCAGTTTTAGTTTGAAAACTTCTCATTGATTCTGATACAATGCAGATCGACCTGGTATTAATTTTATAACTATATAGACTTTGAAATTTTTAAGAAGTGACCTTCAGATGCACAATTTTTTATTAAAAGTTTTGTTACATATCATTATTTTGTTGAGTGGTTTTACATATTCATAGTAGACTGCATATACGACATGTTTGATGAACACGATATGTTTTATGTAAAAAAAGACACAGAATAAAATTGGAATGTATTATCGAGAATATTTGAATGGTGGTGGAAAGACATCGAGGCGAATCTGGTCACGTAAATTTTCAAAATTGTTACTTTCTCGTATACGAAGTATACAAAGAGAAAGTCTTGTAATCGTCAAAAAAATCGACCTCGAGATTTTGACGAATCTCCACGTTTTAGACCTCCCTGAGTCCGAAAAACACAATTTTGGAATTATGTCTGTCTGTGAACACGATAACTCCAAAACTATTAGAGCTACGGGGATGAAATTTGGTCTTTAAACATAATTTGTAGGTTTCTATCAAATTTTGGACAAAATCCGTCAACGGGAAGTCTGTCTGTCTGTATGTCCGAAGTCATGCGAACACTATAACTCAAAAACTTGAATAGCTAGATGGATAAAATTTGGTACACAGTTTTATCGTCATGAATGTAGGTCCGTATAAAATTTTGGGCCAAATCCGTCAAAGGGTTGACTGTCTGTCGGTCTGTATAATTTACCATTGAAACCAATCCGCTATCTCCACGAGCATGCGTACGGAAGCAATCGTCTGAGCTCGCGAAAACAGCGAATTACGTCAGTTTGTCCTTGAGACGGCAAGAGTGAAACCTAGCAGTGTGCGATAGATGCGTTTTAATCGGTGCGCATCTCCTTGAATTCTTTACTTAGATATTTTTCAATCACTATAATGAAAACCTTTCTGATAGTCATTGGATTCTGGATAACAGTAGGTTCGAATTTTTTTAGCCACGCGGGGGAAGGAGAAACGGCAACTTTTGGGGGAAGTATACGAGAAAGTTTAGGGAAGAACACACCCGCTGGTTTTCATTGAAATCCGGACACGTCATGGGGTAAAGGGTATTAACCTATTATTAAATTATATAGTTATTAATGCATAATTAATAATATGCATTTATTATACTATATTAATAAATAATAGTTAATAATTTTAAAGCTATTTATTATATATTAATAACTTAAAAATAATTATTAATTAATTATGCAACTAATTATTAGTTATTATAATATATAATTAATTAGGGGGTCAAAAAAAAGCATAAAATTATATTAACTGCCTACTAACGACCCTTTTCCATAACAGTAGCACAGAGTTTCAGGAAGTGAAAAAGGTTAAGACTTTAGAATGCAAAGAAGATACAATTTTTATTTATACTTAGTAAATCAAAATTACAGTAATTAAATACAGTAATAAAATTAAACTGCATTTTTTAGTTTTTTTATTCGTTTTAATATTTAGAATGATCTTTAAGTATTTTTTTCTTAAGTATTTTTATTAAAAATTTTATTATTTAAATAAGGAAATCCGTTTCCTTGTTTGGTGAATTTTTATAAGGCATTATTATAGGGACAAATTATATACACAATCGCAGAAATTATGGCCTAGGCCAGGGGCAGACAATCATTCAAGCCTCGTAGGTTACACTGAAATCCTGCACAGCATTTTAGTTTTTATACGATTTAGAAATAATTACACCATATTAATATACTTTAAAAAATTAATATTATATTTAGTTTAGCATTTAGGTGTATATCGTGTTTAAGGTTTCAAAAATCCCAATACGCGTTTTTTCAACGGAACTAGTTTAAATAAGTTTATGCATTAAATTATTAAGCTGGTAATTAATTAAAAAATTAAGCTGGTTTGTTCAGACTGTCAAATAAAATAATTAAAAAGGAGACCCGCAGATTTTTTGCAGTAGTTTAAAAATTTAGCTATTATTTTAAATAAGCTCGGCAGAGATAATATCAAAGTAATTACATTAAGATATGAATCAATGGAAGGAAAACAACGAAATTTTAAAGTCCTAATTTGTACTCATCCCAAAAAACTGGTTGAAATAAAAGTTGATCATTCTTGACTTCACTCTCAATCGCATAACAAAGGAGGAAATAAATACAAAATATCACGATCAAATGTGTGGAACCAAAAGAATATACCTTCCCGCCACCCCCCCAAAGGAGAAATCGTTTCCTAAAATATCCTTTCTTGCTTTTAACCTCGTCCAATTAGATTCTTTTGCGTTTACGGATTGCAGCTGAACACAGATCAGATTTCTTTATTACTTTCTCGCATACGAAGTATACAAAGAGAAAGTATTGTAATCGTCAAAAAATTCGAACTCGAGATTTTCACGAATCTCCACGTTTTAGACTTCCCTGAGTCCGAAAAACACAATTTTGGAATTATGTCTGTATGTCTGTGAACACGATAACTCGAAAACTATTAGAGCTACGGGGATGAAATTTGGTAAGTGGTTTTTAAACATAATTTGTAGATTTTTATCAAATTTTGGACAAAATCCGTCAACGGGAAGTTTTTCTGTTTGTATGTCCGCGGTCATGCGAACACTATAACTCAAAAACTTGAATAGCTAGATGGATAAAATGTGGTACACGGTTTTGTCGCCATGAATGTCGGTCCGTATAAAATTTTGGGCTAAATCCGTCAAAGGGTTGACTGTCTGTCGGTCTGTATAATTTACTTTTGAAAAGAATCCGTATCTCCACGCGCATGCGTACTGGAAGCAATCTTCTGTGCAAGGGAAAGCTATGGAGCGAATTATGTCAGTTTGTCCTTGAGCCGGCAAGATCGGAAAATCGGTACGCATCTCTTTGAATTTGATTCTTTACCTAGATATTTTTCAATAACTATAATGAAAAACCTTCTGATTGTCATAGGATTCTGGGTAGCAGTAGATTCGCATTTTTTTATCCACGCGGGGGAGGGGAAACATCACCTTTCTGGGGAAGTATACGAGAAAGTTTAGGGGAGACCACTCCCGCTGGTTTCTTCTATCCACTGTTGTAAACTCGGGGGTACGATTGGAACTACGGATTAACGGCCTGAGCACGCCCTCCCCGATAGGGTAATCTCATCCACAATACTCGGCTATTTTTTTCATGCTAGTCGACGTCCGTGAACACTTTTGAAGTACTTGTTATGCGTAGCATCGTAATGAGGAAAGTTTAGCAATTTATTGCTTTTAAAGCTTTCGAACGCGTGTCCTAGTGGGAGAAAGAGCCTGCCTTCAGATATGCCTCCATTTTTCACTACTGTATGACCCCTAAAAGTTTCACTATACCCACGATGGGGTAATAAATTCAGCAAGTTCTTTCCAAGTTTGTGAATGAAGTGTCATTGTAGGTTGTCAATGGGGAACTTCAGCATTTTTTAAAAACACGTGAAAGCCATCCGTATTTGTACAAAAAATCATTCTAATTTCAAATATGCAAGTGAAATTTTACATAAAAATTTATTTATTTAAATATTGAGAGCGAAAGATGCACTGAAATAGCAGGAATCATGATGCAATCCGAAACGCACTCTCATTGGCCGAGTAGATTTTGACGTCAAAGTTGCTTTCCTTCGCATACTTCTCTTTCGCTACTTTTGTGCCCTTCTTTGAATCAAAGCGTTTGTACCAGCTAACATTTTAAAAGTGAAGTTTTTGGCTTTTCTACTATTCAACGTTCAATTTCACAATGGATATTGGTTTTGTACAAGGTAAATCCGATAATTTGTCAAGGATTGATTCTACAATGATGGCAATGTATTTCAAGAAAAATTCCGATTTTATGATGGCTGAGATACGAGGAATAAAAGCACAACGGTAAAATTTCTCCTTTTTTGTCTTATAATCCTCCTCAATGAAACAACATAAAACAAAAAATAAAATAAAATGCTGAACTTTGCTAAAAAAAATCCTGTCATAACTCAGAATCCGAACAGTATCCCATGGTGTGTATACTAATTTGTAGAAAGTGCTTAAAAATTTTTTAAAAAAGCATGAAAAACAGAACCGATGAAACAAAATTAATTCTAGCTTAACTTCTTTTTAATGTTAACCGAATTCGTTAAAAAAAAGAAAAGAAATCTTTAAACTCCCATAAGAAAATAAACTGAAAATGAAAAAATAAATTAATTCTGATAATGCTATTAAATCATCACTATTCCCATGTGGATGAATCAGCATTAATAAAAAAAAAGCAGAAAACCGCTAAATGCCAGCTACGTTTTCATGTATGTGTCCGCGCTTAACTTTTCATGTGAAAAAATAAAAATAAACTTTTAAAAAATTAAACAAAACCGTGGTTTGAAAAGTATAAAATAATTTTCTTTTTAAAATCGGTGCCAATTACCAGCGTAACAGGACATCAATAATGACCATTTGTGAAGGGCATCGGGGGTTTTACGACTAGGCTTTCTAAGAATCCCCTAGAAATAACACTATCTTACGCCCTTTTGTCTTTCTGGAAATTGATAAACGGGTTGTAGAAGGAGGGTTGCACCAATTGCGTAAATTTTAGTTTCTCTTTCGTTGGCGGAATGACGTCATCTTTTCCGAATATAATAGTGTTACAAAAAGTCTTACTGTGGGTGTATGGTGTAAACAGTCCAACACGCAGGATAATGAAGGTTTATTTACAAATATGCAGGAAAACACGTACCACAGGTACAGGAAACAATAGTTCTTGCACAGATTACCAATGTAAACAGACAACAATTCACAGGTAATAACAGTTCAGCACTTTGTTATCTAACAACACAAACCGTCAGCAAATGACTAATAACTAGTAGACAATAACTGCACTTTCAATAGCGCTCAGCTCACCAGCTTCCTAGCTAGCACTGCGGGTAAAACTCAAAAGACGTTCCCAGTCGATCAAGACTCTCCTCTGATCCAGGCGGCATATTTACAAACCCTACCCTGATAGAACTGAGGCAGGAAAGCGGACAATACGATTGGCTCGCTTCGTTCAGAGCCGATGACGTCGTTCTTTGCTCTCGTACGGAAATTATAACAAAACAAGCGATTGAATGTGGACTTTGAATTAGTTTAGGTTTCCGTTTCTTGGATTTCGCGAATTTTGTTCTACGATACGCACCTACTTAGCAATTTTATTTATTCTAGCGATTATCCTTTTTTCGTTTTATTATTATTGGCATTAATAATAATAATTAATAATTTTACTATTATTTGGCATTAATTATAGTTAGATTAGTTGACTTTGAAACATCAAATGAACTATTTTCACTGGAATGACACGTAAAAAAAAAAAAACCAACATTTGTCTAACCTGTTAGTTAATACCCTTCAAACAAAGTTGTTATCATTAGACTTTTCATTAGTATAATTTCTTACAGTGTAGGATGTTTTATTTTTTATGATATTTTAAAAAATAATTTCATTTTTAAAAATATTACAACCCAGGGGAGAATGTTTTCTGTGCTTAACTGTGGGAAAACGGAGAAAAGTAGGACGACTCTTGTTTTGTTATGATTGCGTACGCTACGTGCGAGAGCTGAAAACGACGTCACTGCCTCTCGTAGCCAATGTTATTCCTGCCTCATGCTGATTTCCTGCCTCAGTTCTATCAGGGTAGGGTTTGTAAATATGCATCTTGGCGTCGTCCTTAAATATTCTCTCCGACAGGCCGTGACGTTACATGGAGTTTTCTCGTGTATTCCCTTTCCTAGTAGAAATATCGAGAAAAGGGTTGCATTTTCGGGAATCATCTATTTGTCGCCAAGGTCGCCAAATTTTTCGACAAATCGCCAAAATGGTCGCCAAGTTCGTCGCTAAGGTCAGGGGTGCCATAACAATCGCTGAGGTCACTCTATGCTTAACCTTGTAAAACTCTCTTCCCAACCATAAGATTTGCATTGCTGGGAAGCGACTTTCCATGTTTGTAACAATAGATTGTCCCTAATACAACCAAATTGCTCTCTCACTGCATTCGCTGACGTAAAACCGGACATTTTGAAGATCCGGACGCCAGTCCGGACGTGAACTAAAAATCCGGACGAAATCCAGACGTATGGTAACCTTATGTATCCATCAAGGGAGCGAGAATCTGCTCACTTATCCGGTAGCTTCTCATCCGTGAACTTCGTCAAGCTGGGATTATATAAAAATAAGGAAATTAGTGATAACGTGATTAAATAAGGAAATTAGTTTGTCATTTTAAAATTGCAAAGTATTGTTGCAAATCATACATTTTTTAAATTTCTTTAAATTAAAGAAAAAAAATGTGCAGTTATTAAATTGGTATAAAAAAAGATATTTTTTTTTGAATTTTAAAATGAAGTAAAAAGTCATTTTTTAGATGATATTTTTGAAAAATACGGCGAAAAGACTGCAAAATCTTGCCTACTTTTTTATTAACTGAAATTTTAATTATCCTCGAGCTTTGAAAAGTTGAAGTGAATCTACTCTTGTTCTGAAGAGCATATGCGCCAAATTTCATAATATCAAGCAAAAATGTCGATTTTTTTAAAAAGACAAATAACATTCATCTTTGTATACGTTACTGGAAAGTAAAATTTTATGGTTAAACCAGTTACAATTATCAGCACAAGTAGAATCAAGCAGATCGTGAATCTAGTGTAGAATAGTTGCATTAGATTTTTTTTTTTTTTGCAATAAACTCTAACACGAAATACTATAATGTTAATTTTATATTTTTCTTGTAATCATGCTTTTGCATGCATATTTTTACTACTAATAAAAGGCATATACATGCATAGGTGTCTGTTGGCGTTCTACAAGACAGATCGTTGAGCCTAGAGTTGCCAAATTTGGTACAAACCTACTATGAAGGGTGACAAAGTACACCTCAGTGAAACAACATGTTTTTTTGCCATCTCTAGGCAAGAACCACACACATATTTTATTTCAAGAAAAGGCACAGGGTTTTCTCTCTCTCTCTCTGTAAGGGGGTCACAACCAGACAAACTGGCAACTTGACCACTGGACAAAACAACTAGCCACTCCCGTGATGTTTAGAGAGCCACTGAAGACTTATTCTCAAATTCTCTTTTATTTTCACAGCAGATCGTACCAATCTAACTCTTAAACTAACTTTTTAAATGGTCATTTTTGCGCCCCCGTTCTGCCTGCGCCATTGGCGGGGGCCAATCTCACCACCCCCTCTGTACGGTCCTGCAATGAGGGGCTACATGTGTTTCTCGTTGAGAATTCTACCAAGTAAAACTGAAAAACTGAAATTTGAAATGTTTACAGTAACAAGATAACTCTACTGACTTCTTACAGGAAGTAAAAGCAGTAACTGTAGGTGAGCAAATTAATGGCCCCTAATCCTACACTATCCTTCAAAATATTAAAATTCAAAATTTTATATTTAATTCTTGCAAATGCAAAATTCAGCAGTAATTAAATTAATTATTATCTTTCAATTTCAACTCAATATTCAAACACGCAATTAGATCCTTTAATTACTAATTATGATACAACTTTATTTAATGAACAGTTTGCATATTTTATTAAAATAACATAATTCTTTTTCAACTAGACTTATTCCACGAATTATTAATTATAACCAGTTGAGATTTTCCTAATTCCGAAAGACAAAATTTCATGAATTCTGTGAAAAATTTTGATAGTTTTTTAAAAAAATATTATCTTTTTTCAACGCTTGTTGCTTATTTCTGTTTTTCCTTTCTCTAGCATGCAATAAAATGATTTCGATTTTCGTTAACAACCTTGAGCTTTTGTATATTTCTCATTACTAACATCTCTGGAATTTTTTACTCCATTTATCGTATGGTTTGTCAGCGTAAATTCACGTCAAATGCAACGCGATTACGATGAAATACAATCTGTTCGATTAACTTTCTGCAGTTAACATAGTGACCAGTGAATTCGAAAAACTTGGATTTGCACGCTTCTTTTGAGGATCTCCCGAAAGGTTGGATGAATTTTCCTTGAACTTTAGTCATTCAAAGAATGAGCTTGAACTCATATTTTACAGTTGTAGAGGGACGAGACTCATGTTTATATGTAATGCCGCTGTTGAAAAATTAATTCAATTTCAGGAACCATTTTTATTAGACGGCTAAGTTCCACGACACAGTACATTAAAAGGTGCAAGACGCAAGACAGAGAACAACACAGAACAAGTAAACAAAAGAAGAAGAGAGAGAGGCATCATGGGAAAAACCCGGATGGCTCTAGTAGCGCCACCTACCATAAAAAGGAGAAGGCAGTGAATTGTAACCGCTACACAGTGAAGATTCTGTCACGAGGGCATTTAGGGGATCGAGCAGATTACTTTTGTAGTCATTCCCCTTGTATTTGTAGTTTTGACGCGGTCGAAGACATTTTTTTGGCTAGTTATTTCATTGTAATTTTTATTAAATTATCGAAAGTATTGTATTGTTCTTTATGATTCTTATTGTCAGGTGAGTAAAGTCTAAAAAGTTAAACAGTTTTGGTTTGCTATAGCCTTGAGGTTTGACATTCGTCACGACGATACAGAACAGAACGCCGTCTCTTACCCCCGTACCCGTGACTAGACCGGTCACTGAACGGTTTGATGGGCAAGACACGGGAATTTTATTTAAGAAAAAAGTAAAACAAAATAAACAAAAAGAAATAAATATTTACACTATGTACAGCACAGGCATTTTCACTGTTACACTATTAGTTCGTAGTTTCTTTTCTTTAGATGTTGTTATTCCTTTCTTTTCTAGAGGGGAGGAATGTCCGGTAATTGAGTCTTTTAGTTCAGCTCACTGGAAAGTTGAAGCCTAGGGAGGCCGGAAAAGATCTCTGTTTTCGCTCATGAAGTTGATAATCTCACGAATTTTATGCCTGGAGACAAGGTTATTTGCGACTCTTTTCAGCCATTCTTGTTCAAAGTTTGGCGCTGGCTTCCTCATATGCCAAGACACTGTGTAAATACACTCCGTGGCATAGTGAAGTGCCGTGCCAATTCCACCACAGCTGCAATAATCGCTATCAGACAGGTGAAACCTTTTGAGGTAGGCAGGGAAAGGGCCATGTTGAGAGAAGAAGATAACATCCTCTCTAATCCAGTTATTGGGACGGAGACTAACTGACTGATGTTATGGAATTTTCTGCCTGTATGCATTCTTCCCATGCCCCCTCGACTGTGAAATCCTAGATTCGCATTCGTTATGGTTTGAGTTTGGAACATCCAGGTTTTTAATTCATCGAAGCATTTCTTAAGCCAACTTTACAAAATGCATTCAAAATTGATGAATTCGGTGGGAAGTATATTCCCACGGACTCAGAAAGGGCTAAACAGACTTTTGAGAATTCTCGTAGATTTGATAACCAGCCAGAAAACGTCACACATCTATACAGACATCGATTTTATTTTATAGTCAACTAAACCAGCGGGATTGACCTCCCCTAAACTTTCTCGTATACTTCTCAAACATTTGTCATTTCCCTTCCCCCTGCGTGGATCAAAAATTTGAACCTACTCTAACCCAGAATCCAATGATTATCAGAAGGTTTTTCATTGTAGATTATAGTGATAGTAAAGTATTTAGGTGAAGAATCATATCGAAAGAGACGCGTATGTATTAAAACTCAGCAATATTTATTTTCTATCAAACTGTAGCCAATGCAAGCTCCGTTTGTGGAGGAGAAAACAGGAGAAGACCTCTTTCGTTAGCTTGCGCATGCGCAGAGATTGCTTCCAGTACGCAAGTAAAACAAGGACAAAGTGACGTAATCCTTCCGCGTGCACAGAGATTGCTACCAGTACGCATGCGTTTGGAGAATAGGATAAGAAAAATTAATTATGCAATTTGAACGCCTTTTTCTTTACCGATTCGAACGAAATTTGGGCACAGATCTATAATTAATATTAGCAAACGTCATACCAATTTTTATTTATCTAATCCAAAGGGTTTAGGAGAAATAATTTTTACAAGTATGCGATTATACAGACCAACAGACAGTCAACCCTTTGACGGATTTTTACCAAAACTTTATACGGAACTACATTCATGACGATAAAACTGTGTACCAAATTTTATCCATCTAGCTATTCAAGTTTTTGAGTTATAGTGTTTACATGACAGTGGACAGACAGATTTCCCGTAGACGGAGTTTATCCAAAATTTGATAGAAACATACAAATTATGTTTAAAGACCACATACCAAATGTCATCCCCGTAGCTCAAATAGCTTTCGAGTTATCGTGTTCACAGACACACAGACAGACATAATTCCAAAATTGTGTTTTTTGGACTCAGGGAGGTCTAAAACTTGGAGATTCGTCAAAATCTCGAGTTCGAATTTTTTGACGATTATCGATTGGTGAAAAATTGCAGTTTCACTGTTCCTTCACTCGAAATTAATAAATCTGAGGTCAATGAATAAACAGATGAGAGCTGTTGATAAGCGAACAACTGTTATCTTCTGACATTGGTTATCGAATCTGACTCATCTCAGGCGACTGCCCATTTTATTATGTGCCCTTGAATGGCGTTTTTTGCGGTGGATCTGTTGGAATTGAACGATTTCATAATACTCTTGATACTTCTAGATGCAATCCCAATCATCTCTGCAAAGATGCGATAATTTATAGTAGAAAATGGTTTAAGGAAACATTGCACGAACGTAGCTTTTTTTAATTCTAAATTTAGATGACTAATACTGACAATATCTGATAAAGATACCATATTTATCGAACGGATAATATACAGTTTTAAGACATAGTTTGCTGACACAGTGATAAGAAGAATATGTAATGTTGCATCATTTTTAATAATGTAATAATTATGTGGCAACATAAGCCGATTGTTGCCGAGGCCGATTTTCTGGAACAGAACTGTGAATTCTTAATATATGTTTCCATTAGTATTTGTTGCTATGAATTTGAAGCTATTACGAATTTTATATTTCGAAATCAAATTTTTAAAATTGAAATTCTATGTTTAAAAATGGAATGTTTACAAAGGTGTTTATAATTTAGTATTATTAAATGCCTGAACATTTATTTCATTTGTACGATAATTCGATTTAAGTACGAATTTACAAAAATGAATATAACGGAGTTTTAAAAGTGAATATAAATTTGCATTAAATTCTTTCAGTACTTCACAATGAAGAGGTTAGTTTTATAAAAAAATATTGTTATTTAATTAGAGCCATTCAGTACTTTGGATTGCATTTGTTTAAACAATTAAATATTTTTTCTGAAGAGCTGTGCCATTGAAAGGAAAAGTTAAAATGAAAAATAAATAAAATAAAATAATTTTGGTTTAAACTATGAGAATACGCTCCAACGTAGTAAGCGATACATTTTATTATTATTAAAAAATTGTTTTATTTGGAAAATTCTGCAAAAATTTTGAAGAAAATATGCGTATTACGTAATAAAATAAAACTGAATTATATGTCACTGGAATAAATTAAAAAATCTCCAAATAAGTATTGTATTTTAAATAACATGAAATAAACTAAACTAAAAATAAAAAATATATATAATATATGTAAAATTATATATTAAGAAACGCAATATCCAGTATTTGTAAAAATTAATAATTCTACAAAAAAATCGTGTTGTAGGGTTAAAAAATTTTTATCTTTTGAAGCAAATATCTATTTTAATTACTTTTTATATAAGTAAAACGAAATTTACAAACATTGTTCACTTCGAACAGTGAGCAGTAATATAAAACTCGGAAAAATAAAGTATTTTTGTTGTCCAAATGTCATGATTGCCTTTAAAAAACATTGGACACTTTTTCCCCTAGAAATCCTTACGGTTCATTTGAAGGCGGACACCGCACATATCTCCCATGTGGTCTAGTGGTTAGGATTCGTGGCTTTCACCCAGGCGGCCCGGGTTCGATTCCCGGCATGGGAAGCATAGGTTCCATGGTGTAATGGTTAGCACTCGGGATTTTGAATCCAGCGATCCGAGTTCAAATCTCGGTGGAACCTACTTTTTACATTTGTATTTCATAAAAAAAAACAAATTGTATTTTCTTTTTTCAATTCTTGTGGATCTTATTTATGAAATTCATTTTCTTTGTATTCAGAATAATGCAAGAGCCTTGATGATCAGGCGGCAGTTTCGTCGATTTGACCGGATCCAATTGAAGATCCGGAAAACATCAAACTTCAGAAACTCTAAAACAACAGCAACAAACTGTTAGTCTCAGAGAAATTTTTGACACTGTTAGAGTACTTTTATGGACGCCAATTAATAACGTTTTATTGCGTTAAACGTAGGCACAATAATACAGGGTGTCTGAGATGCGTCTTTACGTTTTTTAAAAAAATATTAAGCGAAAACAAACATAGATATGCACTTGCGGTTTTTGAATTCAATAAATAAAGTTTCATAGGGTTTTTATAACAATGCTTAAAACATTCAATGCGTGCACCATTAATCGCACGTGACGCAACAAGTCGGTAAGTGGATTCCAATCAGATTTATACAAATAATCTATAAAACATTGGAGAATACATGCATCGCCATGCATGAATTGACCGTCTTGAAGGTGGATTTCAAATGTATGGAGTACGAAATTGAGAATACTTAATTGAAATAGCTGCGTTACAGACCTAAAGTGAAAACACCACGTACAACTCAGCCATTTCCTGCTGAGAGGCCATATTGAAACCAGAATGACAATATCAATGACCTGACGCCATTCAGTGTTGACTACAGTAAAAGAACTTTCATATTTTATTAAATGAATGCCCCCTCCCCCAAAAAAACCCCAAGAAGGGCATATTTTTTTAGTTTATTTTTAATGTTTTTTTAAAGTATAAAGATTCATTTCAAACACGCTGTAATTGATTATAAGTGACATCCTAATATGGCAGTATATCGTCGCTTAGCAAGCAACATCACCTATCTCATTTTTTTGAAATTTCAAAGGGGAAGAAAAAACTGAATTTTTCAAAACTTATCTATACTTATAAAAGGCAATGTCTGTGTGTGTGTGTCTGAGTGCGATGTCCAAACGAATCTATCGCACTCACAGCCTTGAAATTTGGCACACAGGTAGTCTTAATGGTGACTCAATGCACCTCGAAGCCGAAATTTTAAAATTTAATCTAGAAAATTTTTTATTTAATGTTTTGTGTTGTTTTGGGTAATTTTTCGCACTAATTTCTCAATATCTTGGTTTCGGATAACGGTACGACAAAAATAGATACGCCATCGGAAAGAGCACGCGATTTCCGTTCTAATGAAGTCAGTTTTGAATTTCTAATGTAATTTACTGAATTTTGAACATTTTTTGAAAAATAGTCACATTTATGGTCATTTTTTATTCGGATTTCTTGAAATTCTCACATCCGCCTTTCTAATAACGCTACCATTTTCAATATTTTTCAACTTATAACTGGAACGTTTCTGTCGGAATTAAATAAAGAACCGTTAAAATACCTTTTCCCGTTTTTTTTTAAATTAATTTTTCCCTGAAAAGTACAAACAGTGTTTTTGTTAGCGACCGTTCCCAACGGGACCTCCTGAGATTCCCCGATTGCATTGTTGCAATTTCATTGGCTGGTTATGTGACCTTCCTTTTTCGCGGCAGGTGACGTCATTACTTTCGCGTTCTACGAGGAGACGATTTATTTACTTGATGACTTCAATTAATATTTTTAAGCGTGTCTTAACTTAATTCTTTGCCTTTCATACTTTGCTTGCGGTGTAATAAATATCACATTGTAATTTTTTAACATTGTTTTGGATTAACGGTACTCGGTCGAGAGGAAAAAGAAGCGGACAAACACAATAATATATATATTTTTTGTTTTGATTTCGTTTTTAAAACTTTCATTTATGTAATTGGATGTGGGCTTTTTTTATTTTGTTGAAGTCCTGATTCCACGGGCAACGCCGTGCTCGTACTGCTAGTATTGAATATTTCTGAATTTTTTCACATCTGGTAAGGTCATGTTGTCTCATGTTCATACCAGATGAATTCAGAAATATTCATTATTGGCCGCGAAAAATTCAATTTTTTCTTCCCATTTGAATTTCAAAAAAATGAGATAGCTGGTGTTGCTTGCAAAGCGACGATATGAGAAAGGCAAGTAGGGAACATTCCTGGCTTGATTTCTTGCCAGGAATTGATTTGATTGAAAATTTAATAATAGTAAGAGACTTAAATTATTTTGTTTAAAATCAAATTTTTCGCATATGTAATATACAACACACAGTCACCACAGAATGGAACACTATCTTCAATGAATCTATGCCAAGAAAATTCTCACTACGTATAAACAACTAAGGACAAGACATTAATTTGCAAGTCAACAGCAAGGTAGCTTTTCATAAAATGTTATATAAGCACAAAGAAATGATGCATTGTACATTGTGCAACTATTTTATGAGGGGATGACTGTAACTAAATTAAAACTTTTATATCATTGTTGAGATCGCGTGAAATTACGGGACTGACCTGAATTGAAACCAGATATAAACTGTGATACGGAAGCAATTTATGTCATAAAACTCATAAAATTATTCAGCAAGCAGGCTGTTTGTCCAGGAAATAGGATCAGTAACACGAACTTATAAATGTGTTTTGCGTGATCACAGGCAAGGAATAAGATTTTGCGTTAGGGGAATTTTAACATTAAGAAGTAAAGTTGTCTTACTTTTAAGGAATTTCTGGAATATTTCCTAACTGCTAATTTTAAGCAAAATGATGCGAAAAATTACATTTTTATACTATCAAAACTTAACGCTTCACTCATTTTTATACTGAGGGCGAAAGCACTGCGAAAAATTACATTTTTATACTATCAAAACTTAATGCTTCACTCATTTTTATACTGAGGGCGAAA
>BGPR01001167.1:22778-41237 GCA_013235015.1 Araneus ventricosus | reverse complement strand
AAGATGGAATTTTGTAATCGATTCTTCACTCGACTTGTTTTATGTTTATAAAGATGGAATTTTGCAATCGATTCTGCACTCGACTTGTCTGATGTTTATAGAGATGGAATTTTGCAATCGATTCTTACACAAAATGCCATATGTCGCCAGTGGTTACAGCTGTTATGTCAGAACTTCGAACACTTTGCTGCGTGTGGTTTTTGGCATAAGACATTTTGATATCACAGAGACGATATATGGCAATTTTTTCAACGAATTTAATATTTTTATGCTTTTTTTTCTTTTGTGGCTTCTTGATCTAAGTAAGTTTTCGCATTAAAATGCAGTTGATATATGTTACGTAGGCTTATTTGTGCTATGCTCCTTTTTAGTTAAAAATAATATTATTAACCACTTAACAGATTTGAGCGCCACTTCAGGTAACCAATTATCGTAATTTCAAACTCACAAATTCAAATTGTCCTTCACCGAAATTATAATTCGATACAAAAGTCACTTGAAATCCATAAATAGTTCAAGTATCCTGTGGATTCTTAGCTTAATCAAAACAATACATTTTCGAAATAGAATGTGCCATCCAATTAGATGGTAGAAAAAAGGAGTGTAGAAATAATCTACAGGTTAATCTGTTTCTTTTGACATGCTTTATAACTAGGAAATATTTGTACAGATTTTTTTATCATTTCTGCATTGTGAAATTTTGTAAGGTGTCTTTGTTATTACTGACAAAATTTTTAACAGTAAGTTGCATTTTAGTAGATTTCAGATTTTAGTAATTGTGAAAGGGATGGTGTCGCCTCATTGGATTCCTACCGGAATATGTATTTACTTCAATTAGAACTAACTTGTTATACTAAACTTGACGATCTGCGCTTGGCACAGTTTGGTCAAAAAATTACGTTTGTGCCAATAAATCCTGTCCTACCAGTCAACGTGATAATGATAAAGAGCTTATAGAACATCCTAAGAAATATAAAAGCAGCTTTGTGAGTATATTCAAGAACAGTTTGAATAAATTCGATTTTTTGATGACAGGTAAAAACTCAAATTACCGAAAAGGTTTGCTTTGAGCGTTGCTTTCTTTTCTCACTTGAATGGAATTTTAAAAACATAGGGAAAAAAGGCTGCCTCTGATATGAACTCATGCCAGAGAAGTATGAATGAAAGAAATTGAGAGAAATTTCGACGAACGCACTCTTTTTCGAAATGTAATTTGTAACGTGCCATGTTACAAGCAACGTGCGTCACGTTGCACAGAAATGTGCTTTGCAGCACTTTTTTTCCGAATAAATTGTAAACTACCCTGGGAAAAAGATTCGAATTTCTTCATAAGAAATAGAATAGTGACGCAATAAAGGTTGATATCACACTCCATGATCATCCCGCAGAATAAAGAAATAAACATTTATTTCTTGCTGATTTCGCACTTTTGATTATGGGAGCGAAAGATAGCTTACGATATAAGATCATTTAGCTTTCTGTTTAAAAATATTAGTGTTAATTTAGTTAATGTCAGACATATTTTGTAGTTGTTAATATATTTGTTGCTTATATATATGTGATATTTTAATTTTTTAACTTCTTTAATTCTCAAATCACTTTTAATGACGCCTCATTTTAATTACTTCTACTTCTACCCAAATAGCAAAGAAGGTTGCGGAAAGGTTACCATTTCGCTTTCCATAGGCTGTTCGCGAAAGCATTTCCACGCAAACCGTTTCGGAAACCATTGCCGCAAGGTTTACGTAGGAAAGCATTTTATGAACTACCTCACCGACAAGGTTTGAACGACAAACCCGCGAAAGCATTTCCGCGCAAACAGTTTCGGAAACCATTCCTGCAAAATTGACGTAGGAAAGCTTTTTATGAACCACGTGTGACATTGTGTGTAGCCCCGTCTGGTATAGTGGTTATTGTGTTTGCCTTCCAACTCTATGCACGCGGGTTCGATCCCCGGCTCGGAGGAATGCGAAATTTTGTCACAATCTACAAAGAAATCGTATAAGTAAGTTCAATTAAAAATTAAATTAATTGAAATTAATAATAAAGCTTTGGTTAATTAAGATTCCTAATTGACCTAATTAATTGATTTGCCAGATAACTATAATTTGGACTAAGAAAAATTGATACAGAAAAGGGGGTTGGACCCCTCTGTAGGGGTACGGCTTTGAAGACAGGATGAAAAAAGGGGTGTTGGACCCCTCTGTAGGAGTACGGCTTCGTAAGGGGGGGAGGGAGTTCTATTTTGTCCGTCGAAGGAGGGCTCTTAACAACCTTTTGAAAGGGCTGAAACAAGCTTGAGGAAATCCTGAAACAAGCTTGTAATAAAAGCTTGGGGAAATCTTACAAAAAACCTTACAGAAAACCTTGCTTCTTGTTGACTAGCGAACCTTTCCGCTACCTTGCCGAAAGGTTCAACCCTTGTCATGGAAACCTTTGTGACAACCCTTTACCCTTGCCAACGACAAGGTTTCCAAAACCTTTTAGACAAGCTTTCTTTGCTGTCTGGGTATCGTAATAAGCGCACTACAACTTTCTTCTCGAGTCACGTGCCTTTTCCGGGGAAATTCCCTTTTTTGGGTACTTAAAATTTGTGCGCATTCCTATTGCCCTTTTTCACGTCAGCATGTAAGCGTACAACAACAACGCGCCGCTCAGGCGTAACCTTTTGAATACTGGTCATGGAGCTACGTAAAAACTGAATCCTTTACCTATGAAGAAATAACCTAATATCCTCAATGCCTGAATAAAAGAAGATTAAGCCGAATATTGTCTCTTCCATGAGTTCACCTTTAGTAAATCCTGATCTTATATATATATGATATCTAAAAGACTGAAATATAACTAAACTGAGGTGTAAATTAGTAAGTTATGTTAAAAATCGAAAGTGTCCTAGAGAAAAACGTTCTCAAATTTTGTAACAAGTTCCGTAGGCAACCTTTCATTCTATAGAATATATTCATTCTATAGACTACAGTAGGAGTGAAGTGGAGCCGGAACGCACCATAATGCCGTTCCGCCAGTACTTTTTTTACTTTCTCGTATACGAAGTATACAAAGAGAAAGTATTGGAACCGTCAAAAAATTCGAACTCGAGATTTTGACGAATCTCCACGTTTTAGACCTCTCTGAGTCCGAAAAACACAATTTTGGAATCGTGTGTCTATCTGTGTGTCTGTCTGTGAATACGATAACTCGAAATATATTAGAGCTACGGGGATGAAATTTGGTATGCGATCTTTACACATAATTTGTAGGTTTCTATCAAAGTTTGGACAAAATCCGTCCACGGGAAGTCTGTCTGTCTGTATGTCCGCGGTCATGTGAACACTATAACTCAAAAACTTGAATAGCTAGATGGATAGAATTTGATACACAGTTTTATCATCATGATTGTAGGTCCGCATCAAATTTTGGACAAAATCCGTCAAAGGGTTGATGGTCTGTCGGACTGCATAATCGCATACTTGTAAAAATTATATCTCCTTAACCCTTTGGCTTAGATAAATAAAAATTGGCATGACGGTTGCTAATATTAATTATAGATCTGTGCCCAAATTTCATTTCAATCGGCTGAAAAAATGCGTTCAAATTGCATAATTAATTTTTCTAATCCGATTCTCTATACGCATGCATACTGGTAGCAATCTCTGTGCGCGCGAAAGGATTACATCACTTTGTCCTTGAGCCGGAAAGAGTGGAAGTGTGTGATACATGCTTTTTATTCGGTACGCATCTCTTTGAATTTGATGTTTTACCTAAATATTTTACAATCATTATAATCTACAATGAAAAACCTTCTGATAGTCATTGGATTCTGAATTACAGTAGGTTGGAATTTTTTTATCTACGCGGGGGAAGGGGCAACAGCACCTTTTTTGGGAAGTGTACGAGAAAGTTTAGGGGAGACCACTCCTGCTGGTTTTACGAGAAATAAATCAGAAAAAATTGTGAAAACGTCCGCAAAACAGCTCGATTTTTGTCATCCAGATTAAAGTATCCCAGCACTATTTATTTTGCGACCACCGCACTCTAGACAATTAATTTACCGAAAAAACTATTGACAAACAATTTAAATGGTTTAATTAAAACGATTAATGAATAAAATGGCATTATCGAGCATGCAAGGAGAAATTAAGACAAGAAAAGATTATTTTTTTATTTTATATTCCATGCAGATGGATTATTAAATCATCACAAATTCTCAGCATTACCATATTAAGGCGCAGGTTTATTGTGAATGCACAGCACATTTCTTCTCATCTCCATGATATTCCACCGATTCGTATGAATATTTTTTCCTCAGTTGAAAAAAATTTGTCTTGATTCAATTTTTTTAGATACAAGATGGTACACCTCCATAGATTGGAAGGTATGTGCAAAACTTATCGGACCAACTCTTTATGAGGGAGTAAGAGTTTATTGTGAATCCACCTTTCTTCTCATCTCCATGATATTCCACCGACTCGTATGAATATTTTTTCCTCAGTTGAAAAAAATTTGTCTTGATTCAATTTTTTTAGATACAAGATGGTACACCTCCATAGATTGGAAGGTATGTGCAAAACTTATCGGGCCACTCTTTATGAGGGAGTAAGAGATTATTGTGAATCCACCTTTCTTCTCATCTGCATGATATTCCACCGACTTGTATGAATAATTTTTCTTTAGTTGAAAAAAATTTGTCTTGATTATTTTTTAAATACAAGGTGGTACACCTCCATAGATTGGAAGGTATGTGCAAAGAGTGATTATTCGCAGATTTAGCTTATTTGTTTCAACAAATTGCCGATTCCTCCTCTGGAAAAAATCCCCAACTTCTGAGAATTTCTTCCCTTTTTGCACTTAACAGGGAATGCTATCTCAAAACAGGTGCATCGAACCATTGTTTTGGGAATATTTTTGTCAGTACTGAAGAGTTATACGAAAAGATGAGAGACCGATAAGTTAGATTCCGAAATAGATCTAACGTTCTTAAAATAGAACTGCCAGTCCAGAATTTCTGACGTCTGTTATTGAAATTTCAGAATGCGTAGTTTCTTCCTTAAATGGCATCCTGTACTAAAGAGGGGCAGAGAGAGACCTTGTGAACGGGTGGGTAACCGATAGTCTTACGGCCTTGATCTTTAGAGATATTGCTCAATGTTTGGGTCGGGAGTGGACTCTATACTTCGAATTCATCATCATTTGTTTGATAATCTGTTTTTTCGGCGTCTGGTGACCCATGCCCTTGACAAAATGATAATTCAGGACCCAATAGACGCAAGGATGACGCCAACGGACCCATATTTCTGATGTAATTTAGAATAGTATGTAATTTTAACTGATTGATGTATAGTCAGCATCTGGGTCTTCCACGTGCCAGAGAGAGTTAGCATAGATTTTGCGACTTCTTTTGCTTTTTAAGTATTTAAGTCAGTTCACTTAAATAATGTGCTAGTTTCATGTCAAATTTAATTTTTTTTTCGATTTCAAAAAGCCTAGTTAAAACACAGTTTTTGAAAAGCGCAGTTGTATTGGTGCGCTAAGAAATATGAAAATTTTTTAATAATTCTTATTTTTAAAATTTTTTAATAATTTTAAAATAATTATTCCCCTTTTTAGTCTTTAAGTTAGGTCTCATTATCATCTGAAATTTACTCCCAGGCTTTGCCACGAGTATGGAATGAAGATATAATTAAATTAACCAATTAGCTGATAATTGAGTTCTGAAAATAATAAAATAGTGCACTGTCACCGAGAACGCACCAGTGTACGAAATTTCAAAACTTTAACACACGAGGAAGTGAGTGAAAAATCTATTATAAAATTCAATTTTTACAAACTTGAAACAAACTGAAATAAAAGTGTTTAATAAAAGTAAATGATAAATTGGAGACAGCAAATTGCAGCTTATCATGAGCCAACAAAAAATCTGGTGCTCGTACACTTTGGTTTCGGAGCAGATTACCATATTTTATACATGCAATGTGCAGGCGCGGTTTAAAGGCTAGGTGCACTAGGTGAGCACTAGGGGCAACGGGCTGAAACGGAGGGCTCAAAATAAATCTGTTTTTGTTATTTTTTTAATGTCGCGTTAGATTATTTCCACCTAAGCCTTGTAAAAGAATAGTTCAGATATTATTTTAGATGGCTAAATAGTCACTTTCCCATGCTTGAAAAAGAAACCCAATCATTAGCAAGAAAGCATTTTCTCACGAAGCTGTCTTTTCAATTTTTAAAATGAACGATGCATTTTTCAACTAATATCAGTAATCATTAGCAGAAATGGTGAATTCAGCAGATAAAACCCCTTTCCCCGGCATTCATTTAGCTACTTCGGCGGTTGAAAATCCTTCATTCCCAATGCCCTCCACCTTTATGGAATAATTTTTCAAAACACGTTTTGTACATGATATCACTCCTCTAAAACTTCTAAATGATTAAAAAAGGGTAAAAAAGAGAAATAAAATGCTTTATGATAGACTGTGATGCTTCAAGAAAGAACGCCAGAAAAAAATATGCATCGATTACACTGACATGAAGATTTAATTATTGAAATTCTTTTTTTTGGCATTCTTCAATCAAATTAATTGTCATTTTGAGATATATAACCCGCTGGATTTTGTGTAAAATACATTATTTATTCGATATATGCTCAAACAAATTTGATGATTTGATGGCAGATTGCTTGATTTGCAAATTCAAGCAAATTAATTTTGCTTTGAAAAAGTGAATTACTTTTTTGTTTATATAGTGAATCCTAAAGTTATTTCAATAATAATGTAAATATTTATATACATGAATTACAGGTAAAATTACTGAATAAAAAGCATATTAATAATAAGCTAAGATGGATTAAACAAATTAATTAGTTAATTATAATCAAACAATATATCAATTATATAACTCAATTATTATTAATAAAAGTGTGCTGCTTTTACGGCATTAAAAGCATGCAAAATTATTTTAAAACGTCATAACTGACAAGTCGAAATTTACAAATACATATTTGTAATGCTTTCAGAAGTCTCCCAAGAATTTTAGGGCAACGGTTCCCCAACAAGTTTAATCCGTCCATGGGAAGTGGTAAAATCCCAAGAATTTTAGCGCCAGGGTTCCCCAACAATTTTAATCCGCCCATGGGAATGTAGTAAAATCCCAAGAATTTTAGCGCCAGGGTTCCCCAACAAGTTTAATCCGCTCATGGGAATGTGGTAAAATCCCCTATAACGGGTAATTTCTGATCAAATAGCACCATCAAAATCATCGACTTGAAGTCAGTCTCAGCAAGATCTACATTTACTCTATAAGTTATATATCTTCCAAGAACGAAATATTTCATTTTATGATTTTCATTAAAACATTATTGTGCTTTGGTAATATAAGTGTATTCATTATATAATTAAATAAAAATAAATTTACTTATGCTTCAAATTAAACCTATAAAGTACAACTAAAGAAATGAGAAATTACATTTTTTTAGAAAATAATAATAGAAGCAAGTTGACACTTTCATCCGAGCATCAATTTGAGAATCACTCCGAAACATCGTTGGTTTCAAAATGTTACAGATCTTTATTTGTTGCCCACGGATCTTTGTAGACGCAGCCGACTCTGTACCTAAAATAACCTCATTCTAGGCGCTTCATTATATAATTATATAATTAAATAATAAAAATACGCGTCTTTGCTTTACTTTACTTTTAATTTATTATTTTTGCATGGAAAATAAAATATTTCTTCATTCTTCTCTCTTTTATAAAGCGGGAATCTCTATCTTAATATTGTTGTGAGCCTGTTGGCTGTTCCCTTCGCTACAAATAAACTTATGAGAGAAGAATAAATTCAACCCCGCACTCAGCGAATTCTCCTGGAATGCGAGGTATATCGCCTTTATCGATCAATGTGTTAACAATCTTTTAACTTTAACTGAAGGTAGAGGTGTTACCATTATAATGTCGAATTCTCTTGGCTCTGAAAGTTGTCGGTTAAAGGACGAGACAAATATTAATTTTAACAAATGAAAGTGTCTCAAAATCTGTACAAATACTGAGAAACAGAATTGTAACGCAAAATACACGGTAAAAAGTTCGTTTCGACTTGGAAAATTAGTACGAATATGTTGAAAGTTGACAATGTCATAAAAACAGGGGGAATTAAATAAGCCTTCCATAAGTAAAGTTTGGTTTGACTTCCTTTCATTCTGGTGGTGTCCGCACAATGGATCCACTATCCTGTAGTCTCCAGCCTCAAAATCATGGTTTGGGCTGGAATCTCTTTAGGTGGCGGCAGTGTTCTCCATATGTTCCATGGAGGAACTCGGACAGGAGTGAAATATCGAAATGAGATGTTTGACCCAAGATCGTATGCTGGTGCTATTGGTGATGGCTCCTTGTTAATAAATTATAATGTTAGTCTTCATCATACCATCCTTGTCTACGAGCTTGGAGAGAATGGACAGGTCAGCTAAATCACCAGATAACAACGCTTTTAACCTTTGGGACTACCCAGGGAGGCAGTTTACTGCTAAAAGTTCTCATCTTTTGAACTGTACATTAGCTTGAAAAAAATTTATGCTGTTAGTCTTCTACATTATGTCTTCTCTTCCCATTCAAGTGACGGACAACTTAATTCCAAGCATGTAAAGAACTGCCAAGAGTGGAGTAAGTCAGAGGAGGACATATTCCTCACTGAATAGCATTTATTCGAATTCAGTAAAGGTTTCATTTGATTGTTTTCTTTATCAATGAATTTTTGTGGAACAGTGCAGCTACGTTTAGCTTAGTTTAGTTATATTAACTTCCCGTTTGGAAGTAACACCAGGTCTGTTTTGCGACGGACCTCGCAATTTTGAACCGTTGTCAGATGACAAGAACGACACCAAACCGACAACCCCTCTTCAAATATCTTCACCACACCGGAGTGAGGAATGTTGAGTTTCGGCGTCCGATTTAAATTGCACCAGGCCCACATAGACAGAACGTCGTCCCCATGCCCCCGTGCCTGATGCCATTACGGCAACCGAACCTGTTGAATGGGAATGGGACGGTCCACATAGACATCGGAATTTTGGGTGGAATCGGGTTTCGAGCCTGGGATCGTCAGGTGCCGAAGCCGAGACTTTACCACAAGGCCACCAAAGACCCCAGTGCAATTTTTGTATTATTGTGGGTCACCAGCCGCAGCCGAGTACATGTAGATGGCGCTGCCATCGCCAGTGACGCCAGAGTATCAAGCTGCTGAGAACAGTAGAAGACGACGACGCGGTACGAGACGATAAAACGACATGGATTGTCTTTTCTGACAAAGACAAAATACGACGATGTGCCATCCAAAAGCCTTTTTAATGACGAACTGCTTCAACTGTAAATAATGCTTCTTCAAAATGTAAACTTAATTCTACATAATATAATAGTTATTTAAAGATACTGTGTATTCATTTATGGAACCCAACATTAAGCCTGCCTGATGAACGCCTACAGTATAACAGACGCTTATGCTTATCATGAATGTGTAATCCTTTCGCGTGAATGGCGGTAAGATATAGTTCGACATTGCAAGGACTTTCATCGACTGATTTACCACTAAGGTTTGGAATAAAATACTGATTTAAAAAGCAGATTTGGAGTTATGAACTGAGTGCATCATCCGATTAAAAATCAGTACGACATCAAAAAAAAATGGAACAGATTAGAACTAAGGTATCTATCCTATAAAAATCGGAAGGTAAACAAACATATGTATCTATGCCCTTCTATCTTCTCACGAACCACTGAATCCTGAAACTAGCCGTAAGTACCAAAAGATGGAAAATAGCCCAAGGAATCCATTTCGACTATTTAAATTCCGAAATTGTAAATAGTTAAAAAGATATTAATTAAAGACGTCAAAATGAATGAATTGACGTGCTGCCATCTATTGGCAGCAGGGTTAATTCATTCACGGCGGATTATTTTTCTCTCTATTATTAGTTTTCACATCCGGTGTTGCATTTTTTATTTATTTAACGGAAGTTGGTATTTCTTTTTGACCGAGCTTCTGTGTTTGGATTTATTAACAATGGAAAAAAATAGTTTTCATGCTTTTTTTCTTTCTTTTTTTGTATTAAAGTGTTTAACTTCGTAACGTTTGTTAGGGAAAGTAAGTGACAATATTTGTTGATTGTAGAGAAAAACGGAGGCGGGGCATATGAAAATATATGGATCCCAAGGTCTCACGTGACCTCACTTCTCTCCGCCCGGGAATATCCTATTATTCGTGATAGCCCGTGCAACGCCGGGCCACACAGCTATTTTAATGATTAAAACTCTAAATTAAAACTGAACATTTTGGCGAAAAGAAATATTTATCACAAAAATATCGGAAACTTTCCAAGATTCAAATCTGCCTTCTTTTCGAATCTACGCTAAATCCTTGACTTTTAGGCGACACTGGAGTTCTTCTTTTTACTGCCTTAACAGCGCAGTGGATAGATTTACAAGGTTATTCAGAAGAGATTTATGCTTCTTTGCAGTTCAAGAAAATTAACCATTGTTTCAGGAGCTTATGAAAATTAGTTTTAAATGATGCGAAGTAACTTACAGCAAGATATCAAAAAGGTTAATTACTTTCATGTCTGCAATGAATACATTAATTAGATGGATCTCCTGAAAATTGTCAATTAATCAATCATCTTCACTTGCCATGCAAGGCTACCAGGATCACGGGGAAAGGGTCAGTTTTCATTTTTTACTTACTCGTATGCGTATTATATATATAGAGAGAGTATTGCAACCATCAAAAGATTTGGCCGCAAGATTTTGATGAAGCTTCACGTTTTAGACCTCTTATAGTCCGAAAAACATATTCTTGGAATCATGTCTGTCTGTCTGTGATCACGATATCTCAAAAACGTAACAAGGAGGATGATACGTCGTCGTAACGCCAAAATTCTAGACATTTATCAAATTTTCGACGAAATCCATGAACGGGAATCTGTCTCTCTATCCATCCGTTTACATGTGAATACTATAGCTCAACCAGCGGGAGTGGTCTCCCCTAAACTTTCTCGTATACTTCATAAAAAGGTGTCATTTTCCCTCTCCCTAGAGTAGCCATAAGTTCCGTATTTCACTACTCAGTCCCGTATTATTATTTGCTCCGTTTTCTTCCTAAACTCTGTGTCATTGCAATTTTAAAATGACTTGCGCTCAATTTTATAACTATGTGAAAGGAGAAAATGATATAATTAAGAAAGTAAAATCAGCTTTAAAGTGTGACTGGGTTAAAAAGGATTAGCCTCGTATCTTTTTTCATTATTCTACGTGTTCATTTTGTAAGATTGCTTAAACATTATTGATTTTTACTTTCTCGTATACGAAGTACACAAAGATAAAGTATTGTAATCGCCAAAAAAATTCGAACTCGAGATTTTGACGAATCTCCACGTTTTAGACCTCCCTGAGTCCGAAAAACACAATTTTGGAATTATGTCTGTCTGTCCGTGACCACGATAACTCGAAAACTATTAGAGCTAGAGCAATGAAGTTTGGTATGTGATCTTTACAAATAATTTGTAGGTTTCCATCAAATTTTGGACAAAATCCGTCTATCTGAAGTCTGTCTGTCCGCGGTCATGCGAACCCTATAACTCAAAAACTTGAATAGGTATATAGATAAAATTTGGTACACAGTTTTATCATTATGAATGTAGGTCCGTATAAAATTTTGGGCCAAATCTGTCAAATGGCTGACTGTCTGTCGGTCTGTATAGTCGCCTACTTGTTTTACTTGCGTACTGGAAGCAAACTCTGCGCATGCGCAAACTATTCGGCGAAAGCGAACAAGGTAATTTTCTCCTGTTTTCGCTCGCGCACGCCTCGCATTAGCGGAGCTGGCTAGAGGTGATAGAAAATAAATATTGCTAAGTTTTAATACATTCGCATGTCTTTGAATATGATTCTTCACCTAAATATTTTACAATCACTATAATCTACAATGAGAAACCTTCTGATAGTCATTGAATTCTGGGTTACAGTAGGTTCGAATTTTTTATCCACGCAGGGGGAGGTGAAATGACAAATTTTTGAGAAGTATACGAGAAAGTTTAGGGGAGGCCACACCCGCTGGTTTATCAGAGTAAAACAAGCTAAATACGTGCCCACTCTATTCATGATTGATTTATTTAGCATCTAAAAGTCCCGCATCAATGCTTGGCAATTATGGCAACCTACCTTTCCCCTCATCGATAAAAAAATTCGAATCTACTGTAACCCAGAATGCAATGTTTATCCACTTGTTCCCTTCAGCGAGCTTCAAGGTCACGCTCGCCAAGACGGAAATAGTGCGCTTAAGTATGAAAATTGAATAAGCAATTTGAACGCCTATTTATTAAACGATTGAAACAAAAATTGGACAGAAATCGACAATTAAGATTAGAAGGCCACGTTGCAAATTTAATTCCTCTAAGTCATTGTCTTAAAGAGTTATAACGTTTACAAGCATGCGAGTATATAGACCGACAGACAGTCAACCCTTTGACGGATTTGGCCCAAATTTTTATACGGACCTGCATTCCTGATGATAAAACTGTGTACGAAATTTTATGCATCTAGGTATTCAAGTTTTTGAGTTATAGTTTTCACATGAACGCGGACATACAGATAGACAGACTTCCCGTAGAAGGACTTTGTCCAAAATTTGATACAAACCTACAAATTATGTGTAAAGATGACATACCAAATTTCATCCCAGTAGCTCTAATAGTTTTCGAGTTATCATGTTCACAGACAGACATAATTCCAAAGTTGTGTTTTTCGGACTCGGGGAGGTCTAAAACGTGGAGATTCGTCAAAATCTCGAGTTCGAATTTTTTGACTGTTACAATACTTTCTCTTTGTGTACTTCGTATACGAGAAAGTAAAAACGTAGCAAGCTAGATCAATGAAATTTATTATATGGTTTTTATCGCCAGAATTGTTTCAAATTTTGGATCAAATCAGTCAACGAGTTGGCAGCTGAGCCATCTCTTCGTGAATGTGTGAACGCTGTAATCCCAAAACGTAATAAGCTAGATGTATGAATTTTAGCATGAGATCATTGCACTAAAACTGTACGTAATTGTGAAAGGTGAGGCCAATAGCTCAACTGTAAGAGGTACACAATGCATGCCGGATTCTCTTAACTATATGGCGAAGATAATTCGCAAAACATGCCATATTGTGGAAGTATGCACAAAAGCCGTTGGAAGAAAACTCCTCCTGGTTTTTTCTAAAAATCGAAATTTAAACGTGTTTTTAACAAAAATAAAAACGTGGAATTCTAAAATTTTAATTATTTCTTAAAGGAAGTGTGCGTAAATTAGTAATAAGTCCTTAATTGAAAACTTGTTTTGTTCATGAAATTTTTATTTTGTTATTAATAAAGACACAAAATAATTATTAATTTAAATTTAAAATTATTAATTTAAAGATTTATTACTAAATTTTTTAAAAATAAATTTTTTATTAATTTATTTAAAATAAATATTATTAATTATTAATTTAAAAATTAATTTTTTCTTATAGTAAATCAATAGAAATGTTGACGAAAAATACTACCGGTAAGCAGTATCGGAAGATTACCAAATAACGATTATTTTTAAAATTCACTGCGTACGTTGTGTACATTCATTGTGTAAATTGTGTACATTCAGTTAAAAAAACCCCCCTCCATTCTCAATCTTCTTAAATCAGGATTTATTGTCCTTACAATAAATTTTGACAATGACATTTCATTTTTCTAAAAAATACATTATTGACGGAATTGATGGGAAATTTAGCTCTTATGACTCATTCTTGAAATGGCGAACCATTTAAATTTGAACCTGGTTTCGACCTGAGAAATGTTATGATTCATATTACATCAATAGCAATCATCACAACTTGTTAAAATTTGCTTACATAATAATCACTTGGAGTATTTACTTTGTAATTACAAATTTGAACAGCAACAGAAGCTTTTTATCATTTGCACCATTAAAAAGAACTGACAAATCCAAATTGCATTTTTGTGTAAATTAAAAAGTATATTTAAAATCCGCTCTAGGAAAATAAGTTATTTTTCTTCACATGATACACCCATTTTAAATATGCATATTATTACGGACTTTATTCTCACGTTAAATGAAATATTAATGTTATCGGAATGAGTTTCACGAGGGTACTGTATTTCCTTTCAGTAGCGATTTCCATTTGCTACGCTGGGACAGTCAGAGAGCACAGACTTTCTCTACCATGTTTTTAAACTGAATAGTCCAGTCAACGAAGGCCAAAAATCGACGAATAGAAAAAGAAAATGGCGTAGTTTTGAAATTTGGCGCAGTTGTTGTGGGTAGTGCCCTAAACCAGTGCTCCCCAACCTTTTTATCGCCGTGGACCGGTTAACGTTTGATAATTTTACCGCGGCCCGTTCAGGGGGGGGGGGCGTTGATTGTTTATATTTTAGATTGTTTTGATTTAATAATTTTAATTTAATTGTATTTAAACATTAAAAAAACATGTTTTAATAATTGGTTTTTTAATAAACAAATATTTAAACATATTCAAAATAAAATACAGTCACACCAAAAATTGAATATAAAGTTATTTAACATTTTAACTCACTAGAACGCTAAATCAATGAGAACCCTGAGCTTGTTTCTTTGCAACACGATGGTTCCATCTGGGGGTAAGAAATCGATCACAAGATTTGAAGGACGACAGTCAAGTTGAATAAAAGCTTATAAAAATGGAAATAATTTAATGTTCCTTGGGCGGCCCGGTACCATTTGATCCACGGACCGGGGGTTGGGGACCACTGCCCTAAACGCCATACTAAAAGTTCCCGCCGCCGGTGGGGGGTAGAAATTGTTCTACTCTCGACGCATACAATACTAACCTTTTTATAATTATTATATAGGCATGAGGTTTCTCTGAGGGTTGTTGATTAAGCACTTTTTATTAATTTTTCCGTTACAATAAGTAATTTTAGAAATATTCAGTTTTAAATCCCCTTCTATCTTTTAAACTATTGATACTACAAAAAGTTTAGGACTATTTTTGTAGGAAATTTAATGTAACTTAATTTCGTAATTAAGTGATTTTCGCAAAAACCCATAGTTTTCGAGAAATTTAAGAAAAATTGAGAGGGTAATCTCCTATAGGTTTACCTATAGGAGATCTATATGGTTGAACCCTATAGAAATATTGTCAAACATCTGTTGCATATTTAAAATTTTGGACTAAAAATTTTGTATTAAATTTCATGTATTTAGCTTGTTGCGTTTTTGAGAATCGCACGAGCAGGAAGACAAATAGTACTGAGGTTGAGGGGTTTGGCCTAAAACTTGATACAGATTTATAGGGTTGCAAAGCATCCCGTATATACGAGACTGTCACCGTATTTCACTGCTGAGTCCCGTTTTTTTCCTTATACTGATCAGATGTAATAAAACTACAGTGGAATCTCCCTATAACGAAATCGCTTGGTTCCAGTTGAAAAATTCGCTATAGAGAAAATTTTGTCATACGGAGATTAAAAATTTTTGCAGTTATTTAAGCAAATGTTACAAGCCTTTTAGTAGGTGCGATAAGTTCAAAAATATTTAATTATGACTTTCAATTAAAAATGAAGTAATATTTATTATAAATTTGTTAAAATTATATTAATTTTATTGCATAAATAAAATGCTCAAAAGTGAAGACAATTCACCAATTTAGAGAATAATATGTACTAGTACGGATAAACATAAAAAGCGTATTGTCACATCCATTTGCTGTTTCCACCCCGATTCTTGGAATCTTGGCCCGTAGAATTGTTGCTCCCTCTGTAGAAACCCAGGTCCCCACAACTGCATTACCCTTCACATAGCATTCTATTGTTATGCGTTATCGCTGGAATGAAGAATGAGAGTGGTTGCACGTGTGAGCGATTTGTGTGCACAGACATTAGCAACTTTCTTCAAAAATGACACAAATCGAAAAGATAAAGGTCTGGAAAAATTCGTTCTAGGGAGACAACCACTTCGTTATATGGAGAATATTTTGAATGTTATTTAACATTCCGATTAAAAATTTCGTTATAGGGCGAAATTCGCTGTAGGGAGACTTCGTTGTAGGGAGACTCTACTGTATACTAATACTTATTTGCCATTCCAGCCCACAATGCAAATGAAGAGAGAATATTTCCCCTAATGTCGACTCAATGACCGGACGAATGAAACTGGTTGTCAGTGGATACAACTGAAGCAATTTTGGTTTGCCATTATAATTTTAAAATTATTTGCGCCCAATTTTATAATTGTGTGAAAGAAGAAAATCATATAATGAAGAAAGTAAAATCAACTCTGAAATATGACTGTGCTGAAAAGGATTACCCTTGCATTTTTTTTATTATTCTACATGTTCATTTTATTAGATTGCTTTACTATATTGATTTTTTATCAGAGTAAAATAAACCATTATCTACCCACTTTTATTTTTTAGCACTTAAATATCCCGTATCAATGCTTGGCCATTATGGCAACCCTTCAGATCTACAATGTTTGTGTAATGGTTACCGAATTTCATCTATATAATTCGCGATGTTTTTGAGTTTTCTTGTTCTCATAGATACGAACAGACAGACACAATCTCCCCCCCCCCCCACCTCAAAAAAAAATTCTTTTCGGACTCTGTAAGATGTAAAATGTGAAGGTTCATCATTATTTTTTTGGGGAATTATGGGGGTTTATTGGGGAATTTTTGTTGTTTAATTCTTTAGTGACGGGTTGGTTAGTTGTAGTAAAAATGTATGATGCTGGATGCTGCTGCGTTTGGCGCACAAAAAGGTGTATTGTTATCATCGTTGATTACTTCTTCTGTTTCATATTTTTTTCTAGTTTTTTCTTTTTAAATGCTTTTTAAATTTTTAAATTTTCTATTGTTTTTAACATTTTTTAATTTTCTATTGTGAAGGTTCATCAACATTTAGATGCTGCATTTTTTAATTTTTTTTTTACAGACAGACACAATCCCCCCCCCGCCCTCAAAAAAAATCTTTTTGGACTCGGTAAGATGTAAAATGTGAAGATTCATCAAAATTTAGATGCTGCGTTTTTTGATAATAAGAACATTTTCCCTTCGTATATTTCCGCTGCATTCATTTTCTGTACAGATCCAACGTAAAATTATATCAGTTTTGAGAATTTTTAGTTAGTTGTGCAGGCATCGGTTATTTCTGTAAAAAGCGCATATTTTATAAAGAAGAATATAAATTAAAATTTATCAGTCTTCTAGAATTTAATCTCTTCTTATATTCCGTAGAAGTTCCGATCTTTAAAAAGATTTCGGTTCAGACTTCTTCTGTAGAGGCTAGAAAAACTTCCAGTTTTCCTTCAAGAGATAAGAATGTTAAATAAGTTGTGAAACGTGACTTCCATCACGTGCGGAAATAAAGAAAATACAAAGAAAAGTTTCACGTTGAAAAGGGTTATAATAATGAAAGAAAAGGAGCTTTTGATGCGTAAAATCCACTTTGAACAAAATACAGCGGTGGTCAAAATTGTGGACACTTTCAAATTTTCCAGTCTTACAACTTCTGTTTTTTACTTTATAGAATGTTATTTACATTAAACACAAATATACCAACGTTTGCTCTCGACTTCATAGAGAATTTTATCTTGAGTTCATTGTGAAAAATGGAATCAAAATATTTTTATCTTAAAACCCTGCTATAAACATGTTTAATTCGAACTGAACTTAAGTCCGGTGTAATTCCTTTATTCTAATGTGACCAACCTTCCTCCTTTTTTCAGTTCTTCCCTCCCTCGAAAAGTGTTCACCTAATTGTCCTCCTTTTCAATATTTGAAATTAGAAGACTGAATTTCGATTTAAATTCTGAAAAATTAATACAATAGGAAAATAATCCCTATAAAATTGATAAAAGATGATCAGCCATTTCAAAAATGAACATATTTCATATGAAAATTTATTCTTTTTCAATTTTCGTTTTACTGCCCTAGAATTAAAGCAGCAGTTGAAAGAGTATTCTCACCTGCTAATGATATCTGGACATGTGAGAAATTGAGTTGAATGTTGATACTCCAGCCGCAGCACTTGCAGTTAAATTCACTATGAAGGCTATTTTTGTTCAGATATTTCCACATTGACAAAAATATTCCTTCCAGGGAAAAGTAGTCATTTAAATAATAATTAATAGGCATGTATGCATATTGCAATTTAAAACATTACAAATGTTTTTATTATGCATTTATCATATTATAGTGCATTCTATATTTTTGTTGCAATGAAAAAATGTTTCTTTTATTTACGATATTTTTTTCTTCAATTTATTTGTGTCCTCCTCTTCACTAGAAAAATGTTGGTCACCTTATTTATTCACACTTTCATTCCACTCGACTTGTTTTATGTTTGTAAAGACGGAATTTTGTAATCGATTCTTCACTAGACTTGTTTTATGTTTGTAAAGATGGAATTTTG
>BGPR01001166.1:272876-299103 GCA_013235015.1 Araneus ventricosus | reverse complement strand
TACATTTACTTTCCATCAGGACAAACATCCTAAACACACCTCCAAAATTTGTCAATAATGGTGCCTCTATCATATTAAACAGCAACTTTACAGTCCACCCCAGTCTCCCGACTTAATCCCTATGAAACATTTATGGGAAGAACTGTCTTGAGATCAAAAAATATGGCATCTAGAACGAGGTTTAACTACAAAGTGGCTTTTGGCGCAATTGAAGTAACATTTCCCCGAAACAACAACAAAAAAAAAATTCTCGCAAGATTTATTCCACAACGTTTGAGAGTAGAAATAAAGACCAAAGGAGGGCGTCCGACCATTAAATACAACTTGGTAAACATAAAAAATATATTTTTATAAACTTTATAAATACCGTACGGAAGCTTTTATTGTTCCTCATCAGTGGCATTTTTTGTTTCTTTAATTTTTTTTAATTATCACAATATTTTTTCTTTATAATACTCATAAATAATATATGTAGTTGTGCTGAACCAATTTGCTAATTTTCGTTTTCTTCACAAAAGATTTTGTGTGACAAATTAAGCTGGCTATTTCTGGCTATAGCTGAGGACGGAAACTTTTTTTACCCACTATACTTATTCCCATTTTCTTCATTTTATTTGCTAGAGTGTTCGCCATATGACTTCAAGTCAAAATGACAAGGTTCGCTCCAAAATTAGAGAGCGGGTTGCTCCAAAACGGTATGGATATTCGTTTATGTTATTTATTACAAATTATTTATATTTTCAGTGTAACTTCTAGAACGTATTCAAATTTATCCCGTTTTTAAAGGGAGAGAAATTTCCTCATTTTCACTTGGAAATTCTATAATTATCAGATGCCAACATAATATGAAGTTGGTTAACCAATAAATAAATGTACCGTATTCATATACACTGTGGCGCACCGTGCTACGCCATCTTACTGTGATGTATATTAGCCAATATCCGCCTCCGGACAAGGGGAATTCCTTTTGTCTAGTGGTTAGGATCTTCGGCTCGGAACCGAAAGGTCCCCGTTTCTATCCCGCCGCCAAAGTGGTGACTCGCGGACAAAGAACACGCAACAACTTTCAGTCCCACTAATAGATGGCAGCACCAAAAATCAGGTCAATTCCATCTTCTGCTACATTCACCAGATGGCAGCACGACAACTCCTACAGCAACGCAGCTCTCCCAATTCAAAGCCTGTGACACATTTCACAGCACAAAGTCTATGACATATTTCATAGCACAAAGCTTGTGACGCATTTCACAGCACGCAAAGTCTATGACCATTTCATAGGACAAAGTCTGCACGTGCCTGCGCACCACCAATCTGGGCAGCAATCTGCGCATATGCACGCAGACATCGCTTCCTTGATATTCAGATAATATCAAACAAGCTGGGGGTTGCTCCTGTGGCGCACCGTGCTACGCCATCTTACTGTGATGTATATTAGCCAATATCCGCCTCCGGACAAGGGGAATTCCTTTTGTCTAGTGGTTAGGATTTTCGGCTCGTAACCCAAAGGTTCTCAGTTCTATCCTCCCGCCGCCAAACACCAATGATCTAGAAGATTAAGACATGAAAAGTTTGAGGAATGATAATCGAAGAAACAAGATTATGGGTTCTATCTTCTGGTTGTGCTCTTAAACATCATTATTCAATAACTGGCAGATCGATGTACGCTTTAGGAACATGCTCATAGAGGTTTTCCTGATTTTACTTATCTAAACTTATCTGACCCAGTTTCCCCTACAGCTCCTACTTTGAATGCAATAAGTGGAACCTCGGGAATCCGGATAAACCTAATATCCTTTTTTTAATTTTCCGAAAAATGTTTTCTGGGAAATAACGGAAAAATAACAATTACGAATCAGAAACAAGGCTAATGTTTATTCCTAACTCAAAAGAAGCATTCGAATTGGTCTTTAAGAATTAATACTCAACCTTAATTAGTAGAAACTATTTCAGATAGCTTCTTTTATCCCCCAAGTTGTTTGCTCCTGTATTGTGCGAATTGCCGCGTGCTCTTTCCGTATGTCTTCACAGAGCACCCAGAGTCAATACTCTATTGCATTTGGCATATCACAAGAGTTTTACCAAATTTCCCGGATAATCCGAATTCCTCGTAATCCGAACAAAGGTCAGCCCCAATTAGTTCTGTTTCCGTATTTATAATTAGTTATAAAGCTCTTGCAAAGTTTTGTGGGAAAAGTTATATCTGAAAATGTGTTTTGGATATGGCCCGTATTTCATCACTACGTCCAATTTATTAGATGCATATTTGATTTGTTAAATTTGGTTAATTGTAATGAAAGATTCTAAAATACAAAGAATGAAGCTTATGGGGTAAATTTTTGTATTGAAATTTTGTTTCATAAAGCTAAACTGGCAGGGCCATAAATATATTCTCTGTATACGATAAATTGCTCTCCAGCAATCAAAAAGCCATGCTTGATTTGAAAGGAAATATCACTTTTATTTTGATGGCAAATGACAAATCAATACTTCACTGCACAAGAATATTCGTGCTTCTTTATCTCACTTGAATGTCATAATAAATCAGATTCAAAAATATTCTACAGAAAAATTCATTAATTTCTACCCTTGAATTTTAGAACATAATTCTGTGTCCTTACAATTACAGTTTTGTTGTCTTAAACGCAAAGTAAAAAAAATATATCACATGAAACGAAGCTTACAGATTTATAAAAGTAACGGACTTCTACTTAAACTCAGAAACTAATAGCAATTTCTCTTCGAGTTTATTCTGCTGTTTCAGAGTCCACTTTGAATATAATTAAGACAACATGACATATGTGAGAAGATGTAAATACCTTTAACCTACCTTCTACCTTGAAATTTAAATAACCAATTTGGTAGATAATTACCGATGCTAATTTAATTTTTGGAACGTCGTTGACAGCTGAGATGTCGTGCCTTAGAAATGCTATAATCGATCTTCCAGAGACAATTGCGTTCTGTGATAATGACAGTTTTATGAATCAGAAATTTAATTGCGCTCTTAATGACTTATCCACAGAAATCTTCGGCTGCATTATCGATGCATCATTGTAATCGAATGGATGTCATGTTTCTTGTGGTAGAGCAGACAAACTAGCTTCAAAATCATTGACTATGTCGTTAGTTCCTTATCTAAGTCGATGCAAAAGACTCAAGCGAAAGTTAGTATGCCAAATATCAACGTTAATTATTACCGTGATAAATTTTCTGGTAAATATATAAATGATAAACAGTGAGTCATTTTAAAATAGGATATTATTGGCTTCCCATAAATTATATCTAGATGAGTTTCAAAGTTAATTTTAAACGTAGGAGATGCTCAATATAATGATTCACATGGTTAAAAACCTATGGAAGCTCATAACCTGCAATTTAGTAAAGACTGTTGGTTACCAAAATGCAAATGGATATTTAAGAAAAGATGCTACTGCACAGGGTGATTCAAAATAACAGTGAAAAAGCAATATCAGATGTAAGATTAAAAATATTAATTCCAAGAAAAAGTATTTTAAAATCTTAATTTTATAAGAAAAAGTAGATATTTTTATTTCAATTATTTTTATTCATTATTGTAAGTATTATGGATTTTTGAAATCACTTTTTTTCAAATTCACTACCAGGCAGCGCCACTGGCATGAAATCAAAATTTAATTAAATTGTTCGAGTAACTCATAATTAAGTTCTGAAAATATTAAAACATGTAATTGCCATCGAGAATACACAAGAGTAAGCAATTTCAAAAATCTATTACCTCAGGAAATGAGTGACAAATCGGTTACAAATTTCTACCTGTACAAACATGAAACATGTAAAGATAAAGAAGCGTAACGTGAATTAACTGATACATTTTAAGAACAGCGACTAGACAGAAATTGTCTTAGTTGCAATAGAATATACCGTCGCTTAATATTCAGGAACACACCTGTCTGAAGAATAGACAACTCCCCACATCACCAGTCTGTCTAGTGATTTAATTTATCTGTACGGTCGATAATTACCAGCGCAAATTTAATTCATGGGTAATCCTGACAGGTAGTCTGCACGTCTGACGTATTTCCGTTACAATAATGGATCTTCGAGAAACGATTGCAATGACCAGCAATGCCTGCTTTATTGAAAGGAAAAGTACTTTTTAAAATGTTCCACGAGAGATACTGGACTGCATCATCGATGCTTAATTGTAATCGATTTTGCGAATCCATTTTATACGCGCATAATTTGGGTGAGATAATAAAAGCCTGATATATTACCGATTTCCGTTGTTATAAATGTTTCCTTTTTTTCTTCTAAAATGCTCTGAAAGTGGTTTCTAGGTCTTTATTTGGTGGATTACTGTCCCAATGGACGATGTTTTCTATTCCGTTTATTCGGAGTAATGTAGAACTTCTGGTATACTGACCAACTTCTGGTACATTGTTTCGTCAATGGTAATCTACAAAACTTCAACACTCTGTTTGAAGATATTAATTAATGTTTAAAGCAGAGTTGATTGAACTTATGGCTTCAGGATGTTTTGAATATTTTAAATTTAATATTCCTATTGCTGTAGCTCTCAATGTTTACTTAAAATGAGAGCCTCACTTTGTGGAAAAGTTGCCATAATTGTTCGTTACCCTATTTTTGGCGACTTTCTAAAGCTTGTTTGGCGGTTAAATTTTTAAACAAACAATTTATATAGTTTCTGGCGGCTAAGTTTTTAATCAAACGATTTAGTTAATTACAATAGTTCCATTTGGAATTTATCATTTATAAGAGCCATTTTCTAACCGTTTTGAATAAAAAGAATCAGACTAACTAAAAAAAACACAGAATTCAACGCTTTGTGAACTAAAGAAAGAACTGGTTTGAGCTTAGCTCTTGATACCGTATCCGGACGGGATTTAGCGATTGCTTAAATCGGAGGGTTACCAGAAAACGGTCTGTGAATCCAAAATAAACAAAACAGAAAACTCGTCCCTAGCAGTATCTTTATTAGATTGATTTGTGACCGAACCAGCGGACTGTCATTGCCTCGATCTCCTCGTATATGTGTTTAGCTGAGTGATACACTAAAAAGAAGCGATTGTGCATTTTGAACCTCTTCTCTTAGAACGATGCCAAATGTCATTATTTATAAGAATTATTATTATTATTCATTAGAAAGGAATGCATATGTGATGCAAAGCACTTTTGCTTTTTTGCGCTAATGTATGGGTTTTTTTTAGAAATTATCGCCAAATTGGCATGCTTTTCAATTTTGTTTATGGACAATCCTAATTGAACAAATCAACAACTGCATATAAAGTTGAAATGCAACTGGCAAAATATCATTGCAATTTTCCTAGGAATTTCAGTCTTTGGTAAAAAAAACTCTACAGCCCCTCCCCCCTTTCGCAAAGCTTGAAAGAAAGGTAAAAAGTGGATGGTAGAAATTCTTGGCTCAAGGTAACTTTCATGATGCATGGATTCATATTATAAATAATTTTTTAGTTCTCCCGTGATCAGTAGACATATTTTTTATGTTGTTACCGTACTATTTTATAAACTGCACATACAA
The DNA here is from genome assembly GCA_013235015.1 of Araneus ventricosus. Classification (NCBI taxonomy): domain Eukaryota; kingdom Metazoa; phylum Arthropoda; class Arachnida; order Araneae; family Araneidae; genus Araneus; species Araneus ventricosus. The sequence continues at coordinate 293,564 of BGPR01001166.1, read as the reverse complement.
TTTTTAGATTTATTCTAAAATTTTTTTGTATTATATTGCTAGTTCTGTTTGTTACAAGTTTGCTTTGTTTGATATTCTGAATAAAGTTGTCTGCGTCTATTTCTACAATTCTGTTTCTGGATTAACAAATGCTCTTATGTTTGCATTCCAGATCTTTGATCATTTCAAAACTTTTCCATTACGATATACATTTTCAATGACGGAAACCGGTTTCTTGATCATGAAAACAAAAATTCTCTAAACAAAACAAAAAAATATACTTTTGGGAAATATTGTAAAAATTCGAAACGCACTTAAAAATCTTAATTTTAAATAATTGCGTAACTGGATTAAATTATAATTATTTTCACTTTTCATCGGTCAGAAGAGAAATCAGTGGTTGCTGTATTGAACGCCACTGACAACCAAAAGTACCAAAGCTTACTGAAAAACAAAGAACCTTCCTGCTGCCCGAACAAAGCGGACAACATAACGTCTGTTTGTAAATCTGTCTGTTATACAGTCACTATTAAATGCATTGTTCGATTTTCTTCACATCTGGCATCTATTTTCCTTGAAGCCTTAAAAACCGACGAATCTGCAAGATTTTTTTTTATTCTGTTTCAAGATGACAGCCGTTTTAATGGTTTCAATATGTTGACGAGTCGATGATGAGTTTCGCAATATTTAAAGATTAACTCATTTTGGTAAGGACGAAAAATTTAATTGTAATTTTTTAACACTAATAAAAGAGGACATTGAATTGTAATTTTTTAACACTGATAAAAGCTGACATTTAATTGTAATTTTTTAACAGTGATGAATGCAGACATTAAATTGCAATTTATTAATACTGATTAAACCAAAGATTTGTGTACAAAATTCGCACTGAGAAAAAGAGATAGATAAAATTATGGTTCCATGTTGAGCTTTGCTTTTTCTTGTGTATTTACATCCGTTCTTGTTTTGCCCTTTTCATGAGAGAATTTTTTTTGCCGATTCTTTCCAAACGATTCACGTTACAAAAATTTGAAAATTACCTCCAATCTCGAGCGTAATATTTTCTACAACTTTGTTCCAGCATATTTTTTATGTTACTTTATTAATAAGTGAATGTACATGTTTGTAAATACAGAGAGAAAAATTTGTGATGATAGATGTGACATTGTGATGATATAGTTTTTGATTTTAAATACAGCTTTGTAAGATACTGTATATACGGGGACAAAGAAGTTACCTCTTTGAGAGACACAAAATTTGATGCCTAATGTCCCTGGAAAGAATGTTGTCTTCAAAGTGAATGTCAACATTGGATAAACCTTTAAATACTGTGATGAAGACGATTTTAGATTTTTTTAGGGAGAGGGTGACATGAAGTTTACGGTTGACAGAACTACTATTCCAACAATCACAAAATTAATATGTAGGGAACAATTAATTATATAAAAATTTAGAATTGTGCACAAAATATGTCAAATTAAATAACCCTATTAAAAAGTGATTTGAGTGAAGTGAAATGAGGATAATTCAGAAGAAAAGTGAATGAAATCTTTCTAACTAATTCATGGCAATGATTAAATTATTCTTCGGCCTTTTCCAACTGCTGAACAGGCTGAATAGGTCATTGATATTTTGCTAATAATCAATGACATGGGAAAAGACAATTCGTTTAGATCTTAAGTATCTGAAACAAAATCTAAGACTAACATTCAATGACATAAAATGCTATAAATGTTCTAAAATTTCTAAATAACCTAAATTGAATTTATATTCATATTCGCCGTTATATTGCTTGCATTAAATTTAAAGGTGAGTTGCTCCTTTTTACTGAAATAATTGATTTGAAATCTAAATATAAAAATTTTTTTAATTGACAGACTTAAAAAATTATAACAGAGAATAAAATTTTACTTGAATTTCATTTCCTTAAATAAATTATATAATTTCGTGGCTTAAAATCGACTGATCTTTAGACCTTTCTATTGTCCTTTTAGTGCTACTCAAATAAATACCTCTGCATTTAACATGCAATTCTAACTTTAAAAAGTATTTTAATGATGCGCTTAATATATAATAAAAGAGAATAAAAATTACTTAAATATGAGATATTTAAATCGAATTTACGGAATTCCTTTGCTTAAAAATAGGCAATCTTAGGAAATTCCGACTTGTTTTTTTTATTCTCTTCATGTTTCAAATAGCTGTATTAAAATTCCCCAGGATTAAAATTATTTTACTCTAATTTCAATAAAATAAACTATTCTGCTGCATGCAATAAGAACAAAATAGAATATCAAGTGACATCTCTCTTTCAAATCCGAGAGAAAGTAAGTAAGTAGTAAAGGAGCAAAAGTTTTGGAAACAAAAATGGGAAACAAGCTCTGGGGACATTCTCCACTTGCAGCCTCAAGAGTCCTGAAATATGAAAGTCTTCGTTATGCAAGAATTCAAAACGTAAGTGATTGCTGTTTGTATACCGAACACTCGTAATATGATAGAGAGGTGCGACACCTGGGAAAATAACTTTTTTTTCTCTCTTATGTCAGGAAAGCGAGACTCTGGAAATTATTTTTCTCTCTGTTTTCGCCTTCTTGGAAACCTTTTACTCTAACAATACAGGTAACATCTAGGGATAGTAAAAACACTCTTGTGATTTAACAATCGTAAGCAGGATGATTTGATATATTTATATATAGGACCTTTAACTACAAAAGAGCAACTCGCAAGTTTTGAAAGTGCGACTATTTATAACGTGACAAATGCGTAAGGGATTTGATACAATTTTTGCCTCAGTTATATAAAACAGATTCTTTCCTAAATATGAATTTTAAATTCAGTATAAAAATTTTAAGTATTGAAAATACATATATTAAGTAAACCAATTCAGTGTAAGTTGTTGAACATGGATTTTGCTAACGCAAAAAAATTATACAAACAAATATTATGAAAATTCCCTCAAAGATACCGGAGCTTGAAAGTCATGCAGTATAATAAATATCTAGATTGTTTTAATTACTTTTTCTATTTTTACAATATGATAATAATTTTTTCTTAACATTCATGAGTAAGATACCAAGCACTGAAAAAATATAATACATAGTGCTTCGATTTTCAATGATTTTCTTCTTTGTATAAGCATACTTGAAAAGTTTCATAGTGATTTGATAAGTAATATTTTAAAATTCCTGTTCGCAAACTCTGAATTTGTAGTTTTGAGATTTAAGCATTTGAAGTAAAAAATCATTTTCTAAACATCTATATGTATTGAGATTGGTTTCGACTATATCTTCTACTAGCAGTACCCGCACGGCGTTGCCCGTGACATGATTTTTATCATATCTGTTCTCGGAACCTGAAAACATCAAAGAGGAAAAATTAGATTTCGTTACAGATCTTCGGGATAAACGATATTCGTTGTTCTTTCGTTTGGATCTAGGATGTACAGATTGTCGTCATTTCCAACTTTTGAACAACCCACATACAGTTGACCATGAAAGAAACAGGGCTTGAGAAGATCGAGTCCTGCAACTTTTAAGGATTGTCCTTGTGCTTTGTTGATACTCATGGCGAAACTTAATCGAACAGGGAACTTAATGTGTCGAAATTGGAATGGAAAATCCGAAGGGATGATCGGGATTCTAGGAATGAAAACGCCCTCACCTCTTTTCATAATTGTGGCTTCAATGATATTCGGCATCAGTATCTGAATACAGAGTCTTATTCCATTGAAAAGTGAAGGTGGATGAAAATTCCTGAGAAGCATTATTGGTGACCCACACTTAAGCTCCAATGTATGCGAAGGTACTCTAGATGGCTCCAATGTGTTTTAAAAATCTACTTTGTAGTTAACAGCCTCATTATTCGTATCACATGTAGTGTCAATAGATTTGTAAACTTGAATACTACCAGGCAATTCTTATAAAAGTTGCTTATTCATGACGGTTGGGTTGTGGAAGTCCAAAGCCTTTTAGATTTGATGCATCCAACAATATAATTTTATCTCCAATGTCGATTAGAGCTCTTTCGAAAATGGCATCACCGTATCTACATCCATATTTTGCTATTGAATACGCGCTTGGTGCAGTATATCTTCCAACCGATTGTTCTTGTGGTCCATCCATAACCGTTTGGGAGAAGACATCGAACATGTTTGTAACATGAAAGCAAACAGATTGCGTAAAATCTTAGGTTATCGAAATCCTCTGCTTCTTCTATTGCTTTGTTCCAGTGTTCATCATCCTCCAGAAGTCTTCTAAGTTGGCAATATTATAAATTAAGGCAAAGGGAAAAAAGTAATACGTGTCCAATCAAATATAATTCACAAATAGAATTATCAAATCAAAACAAAGAGTATCAAGACAAATAAGCAATTACCTTTAATCGCCTGATTAAAAATTAAAGAAGGAGGAAAGAGCAATATGTATTCATCAAATAAAACTCAAAATAAAATTATCAAATAAAAATAAAAGTATCAAAACATATAAATTAAAATCTAGCAAATAACCGAACCAGAACCACAGAGAAGACTCTGTGAGCATAAAGGGGGCAAAACAACGAACAACATATCCGATCGAGTAACAACTCACGAATGAAATTATGTTTACTCATGCCCACAATGAATGCATCTTTTGAAAAGGAGTTGCTAAAACTTGAGTCTTTATAAGTATAAAACTTTTATAAGTATAGATATTAACTCAGCTTTCAACAATGAAAGAGAAATATGCAATTAAATATTTGTTTAAACGATGAAAACGGTTTGAACTGCGTTGCAGCAATGAAAAATATTGTTGTAAATTATGCCAAAAATATTTTTAGAAGTTATTAAAATTAGAGAAAATATTGTATGTCAACTTTTTCGTTTAAAACAAAATTTTAGACGTTTAAAATAAACTTCATTAGAACGAAAATGGTTTGTTCTTTCTTATGGTGTATTTATTTTCTTGCTACGTTCATTAGAAAAAATGCAATAGAGAAATGAATATAAAACACTACTCAAAATGCCACAAAATATTAAATAAAAAATTTTCTAGATTGATTTTTAAAATTCTGGCTTGGAGCCGCATTGAGTCACCATTAGTACTACCTGTGTGCAAAACTTCAGGGCTGTAACTGCAATATTTTACGTCTAAACATTGCCTTTGCATTGCACACACACACACAAAAAAAAAATTGCCTTTGATTTAGAGAGAAATACTATTTGAGGAAAACGCATGTGTAATACCTCAAAATATTCAGAATCATTTAAGCTTTTAGATAATATCAAAATAAAAAACTTTTAGTGTCCTAAAAATTAGCCTTTAAAACTTTTTTTACTTTCTTCAATATAAAGTTTACATACAGAAAGCTTTTCAAGCATGAAAAGATTTCACCTCGGGTGTTTGATGAATTTCGAAATTTCAGATTTCTGTGAGACCGAAAAAACAGTCTTCTTAGAACTGTGTCTGGAATTCATGAAATGTCTGCAAAAATTGTCCTGCAATATTTACCGGAAGTGTCTTGGAATTCCTGGTATGTCTGCGAAATGTTTTCTGCAATTCCTCGAATTTTGTGTCGTCCAGGTATTTTGTGTCCTTGGAAATCTGAACACGATATCTCAAAAACACTACGAATCAGACTGAAAATTTTTGCCATACGGTTCTTTACAGCAAAGCTTAAAATGAATTGATCTTGAATTAATACCGCCAACGGTAACATAAGCATTTTTTATACATGTTCTGGAATTTCTTCGTTGTATTATGAAGCTACACAAAATAGAGCTGTATTTAAAGTTCTTATCACGCATATTTCCTTTAATGTAGAATAAAAATATTATATATACTCGTATTTTTTCTTACTGCATTCATTTACTGTTGCGTTCTTACTTGCGTCTATGGGCACAAAACTAGTCAAAGCATTTATTTACATTCGTGTTATAACTTTGTCTAAGGTTTAGGTTTAGTAGAGGGAATGTTTGAGACTTATACTTGCTAAAAAGCCGCTTTGTCTCCTATTGAGGATAAAAATTTGAGAACGAATTCTCGAAATGAGGAATACATATGGGAGTCTGCCTCACCGCCCACTTCGGAAGGTTAAAAAAACTATTGCCGATCTGATTCGGCCAAGCACAAAAAAATGGCTGTCTCACAACAGCCATCTTTTTTTTTTTACTTTGTCTAAAGAAAGTATTAACTTATTTATGTGCTCACAATAATGACTATACTGGGTGATTATAGAGTCTCTATATATAGGGTGTACATAAACGAATATCCCAACTTTGCAGGGCTATTAAAAGAAAACAAAACCAAGTACAACCTTGTTGTTCATCGGAAATAAAAAATAACATTTGAAAGTTTAAATTCAACACAATTATAATAAGTGTTCAATGTGAGTCTCGCCATAAATACGATTGATATCAAGGCGGCGAACGGCACCAGGCATGCTGAAAAGTGTGTGGGATGTGTTATCGTTCCTCCTCGATATCGTTGGTGTTTCTGGAGGGACTCACATTGAACACTTTAACTGTGTTGAATTTAAACTTTCAACTGTTATTTTTTATTTCAGATGAACAACAAGGTTGTACTGTTTTCACCCTGCAACGTTGGAGTATTCATTTATGTATACCCTGTATTTTAGTTTGATCTTCGCTAACTAAGTTCTTTTTTCAGGTAATCAAGTAGATGGCAACAGAACGAACAGCCATTAAATGTGCTCGTTGACGTGTAATTACGTAAGCTAAATACAGTTATCTGAGCTTTTTTGTTTGGGATTTTGTGAAGTCTAAGACTTAACACACTTTACTGTGTGTTAAGTCTTAGACTAGTCTACACTTTAACTGTGTTGAATTTAAACTTCCAACTGTTATTTTTGATTTCAGATGAACAACAAGGTTGTACTGTTTTCACCCTGCAACGTTGGAGTATTCATTTATGTATACCCTGTATTTTAGTTTCATTTTCGCTAACTACGTTCTTTTTTCAGGTAATCAAGTAGATGGCAATAGAACGAACAGCCATTAAATGTGCTCGTTGACGTGTAATTACGTAAGCTAAATACGGTTATCTGAGCTTTTTTGTTTGGGATTTTGTGAAGTCTAAGATGGATTCTGTAAAGACTCGCAGTAGTAAACAATTAAAACACCGAATCATGTCTTTAATGTCCGCAATTACACCAAGTTTCTTGAAGAAAGCGTTTCGTTCTACAGGAGAAGGGCTGGAAAATATGCCTAGATGCTGAGTAGTTACACTAAAATGTGCGTTTTGCTAAATTTGTGACTATAATGGATTGAAATTACCATAATATGGTATATTGCTAAACAAAATATGTTAATGCAGGAAATGTATATTGATTTTTTAATAACACTGCAATTAAGATATTTTTTCAATTTGTAAAAAGTGCAGAAAATCCAGCATGCAATCAAACTGTCAACCTTTAAGAGATGGTTATTTAAAGTTTAAGGTGGCGAAAAGAAATATTTTCAAAGGAATAATATCTTCTGAAATTATTTCGGAAAAATATATATTATTGTAAAATAGAAAATAACATTTGCAAATCCTCAGTGGATAGGATCATTTTAGACACTTATATAATAATTTTATTTACATCAGTTTGAAATATTTGTTTGGCACATCAAATTATTTTTGACCATAGGTTATAAATAACTAATTTATGTGTAAATGCGCAAGAAAAGAGAAGGAAAAACACCTCCAGATTTTAAGTACGCATAAAGACGTTAGTAAATTTTCAATATAAATGCAAATTCTCCTACACAATAAGAAAAAATTTTCGTGAATGTGCTATATGTGCGGGTTAGCATTTTAGACTATATTGATACTAATCAATTCTGTTGGCTTTACAAATATCCCAGATTTCCTGGCTTAGTTGACATTCTTCAAAGAATATACTCCTTTTTTTATTATGATCCAATTAACTTTGAATTTTAGACGCAGTTTTTATGAGAATATATAACTAATTTTCAATTTTTTCTCCGTGCCCTTCAATTAAGTTTCAGTTTTATGTACTTGTATATAATTTTTCATTTCACTTATTTGTTTCAATAACTGTATTTACTTTTAGCTTAATGTTCAGTTTACTGTATATTCACTTATATTCTTCATTTCATTTTAATACAGATATAAAATTGCTCTTGAGCATCTTTCAGTTGAGTATAGGATTAAACATTTGCTCTGACGTACCACATTGTGGTTCTCGGAATACTGATTTATGAAAATTTAAATTTTTTTAGTAAGAAGTATAGTTAGGATTACACTTTATCAAAAAATTCTTTTTCTTGGAGTAGGTAACGCATTTGTGGTATTTGAATACCGGAACATATCTTCTTTAACTTCATTCCTCTCATATTGAATTCCGTTTATTTCCTTTTCCAAATCATCATTAAAATATTATCTCTAACTACTAAGAATCTTAAACACAAGGAATTGATCAGAACCATAACAGTTTCTTCAGTAAAACATTTCTCATCAAAATTCGCATTGGTGATATTTAATCCTAATTATTTCTTTTTCCAATGATTCTTTGATGCAGCAACAGTGCTCTTCTGTCACCTTTCTCCTGCACTTCTACAACATGACTGATTTTGTGTTAAGCTGGGTACAGATCTACGATTTTCGTGACAAGACTACAAAAAATCATTTCTATAGCTAGATGGCTATCACGGAGAGACAGTTTCGTTCAAATTTTTTTTAGAAATCTACAATGTTTATGATAAAATTATTATCAAAATGTCACGCTTTTAAATTAAAATATACTGATAAATTCCAAATGCTAAAACTAGCACTATTTGACCATTATACTCCGGAAAGGGGTGACAGACAACGAATAAGATGAGTGCATTTCCGGAGATTTTGTTAGGTCACACTAAACAAAATGTAAATATCTCCCCCTCCAAGTCTCACTTCATCCTTATTTTGGTGAAATCAACTCAGCCTGACGCATGCGCAAAAGCGCCGAGCGTTTCGGAATCAAAAAATCTTCTATACACATGCACAGGAACAGAGGGAATAACTAACTTCTCAAACGGAATCTACACAAAATTTGATACAGATGAAACCTTTAGTGTTAAATCTTTTTTGAATTATCGTGTCCAGAAACAGACAGATCTAAATTTTTTTTCGTATTCATTGAGGTTCAAATCGAAGAAATTTATCAGAATCTCGATGAGGAATTTTTTAACGATTGCTATACATTCTCATTATAAGCTTTGCATACGAAATAATTGAGATCGCGGTGGCCCAGTGAAAAGGTCTCGTCTTCGGCACCAGAGGGTTCTAGATTCTAAACCTGATTCCATTGAAGATCCGCCGTGTATGTGGGCTTGGTGTATGCCAAATATGACTCCGTGGATCAGACATCCTCTTGCTAGTGTGCTGCAGAAGCCTGTAGAGGGGATTGTCCGTTTAGGTGTCATCCTGTCATTTGACCGAGTTCCAAATTGCTAGGTCCGTCACAAAATAGCCGTTACTAGGTCCATCACAAAATAGCCATTACTAGTTCCGTCACAAAATAGCCGTTACTAGGTCCGTCACAAAATAGCCGTTACTAGGACCGTCACAAAATAGCTGTTTCTAGGTCCATCACAAAACACGACGTTAATATTACTAAACTACAGTAATCATTCGAAAAAGTAAAAGAAACGCAGCTATGTCGATAATAGAGTCTTTGCTGATGTTGAAGAACTGAAAGCTAGGATAGTGTGTTTATAGACGACATATTAAAGAACACTTTTCGCGAAATAGAATACCGCTTTGACCTAATCCTAGATACCAAGGGGTCACATATTGAAATTTACTGAAATATATGGTATTAAGAACTTTTTAACAGTACGTACAATATATCCAAACAGACATTTGTCTAATTACAATAGTTTTCGCGCAATAAATTTTTAAATCAGGGCAAGACTTTATGATCACCCTGTATACTAAAAATGTGATTTAAACATGACTTAAGAGTGTATCTATCAGCACCTCACACTTCTGCAATTGAATCGCTTGAGTTTAAAAGGGAACATGTAGCAAAGAACTGCTATATTGATGTTAAAACGGTCTTCTGCGAATAAGTCTTGTTCTGACATCACATGGAAACTTTGTTGCTCTTCCACGACGTGACCTATGAGTGACCGAAGTCCCGGTTTAAAACCAAAGATGCATTCACCTTTATCAAATTAAAACCGAAAATAAAAATGTAATTTCCGCCAAGAATGCAAAAATCCTCTTTTAAAATCAATCGGTTAAATTTTGGCATGACCTACATATTTTTCAGTAAAATTTAATCTTCTAATTTTAGGCTCACTACTCAAAGTGCGTTTATATGTTTTTTTATTTTTATAACTCTATATCAGAATTTTAATTATATCACTGTTCAAGTATGCTCATAATGAAATCAAACTGATATTTGCGCCCAGATAGAACTTCCTCAAAACTGGCCCATTTGCATATCTGATATGAGAAGCAGATTATTTTTCAGTTTCTTAAGAAACAACGAATACAGACAAGATGCTTCAAATGAAATTCGCTTTAATGTTTCTTTTACGCAACTTATCTCGCCCCGAAAGTTCTTAAACTATAAGAAACTCTCAAACATATTTGAATTAATAAGAACATTTACTCTCAAGGGACAGAGATATACACCACGAGCGACTGCTTTTATTTTCTCAGAAAGATAATCAGGAATCTCAATATTCTTTGGCGCCAAAACGAATTCATTTTACTGGGTTGTCTGTTTCTGCTATTTTTCTGAATATTGAATTTGGGCGCAGCTATGCATTAAGGAATCATTTAAAGAAGCTCTAATCCCACATTTTTGTAAAAATTACTACATTATAATTAGTTTATGCTGCATCAGAATGGAACTGCTCAATTTCTCAAAGCAAATTACATACAGTTATACAGAGGTTTCAGTAATGAACACACAAGTCAATGATTCCCGGTCGATTAAGAGCTTGAAAATGTTGATGAGATTGAGGTTTTAATACATTTATGTGCTGTGCATATTTGTCAGTTTAGTTTAATAATATTAACGTCCCGCTTTTGAAGTAACACGAGGGCTATTTTGGGACGTATCTCGTAATTTCCAGCCAAAGTCAGATGACGAAGACGACACCTGAGCTGGATTCCCTCTCCAAACTTCCACACCACACCAGCCGGAAGACTTTTGGTCCCCAGCTTGATTTAACGTGCAACAGCCCCAATACATAGCGGATCTTCAGTGGAACTGGGTTTCGATCCTGGCTCCGAGTCGACACCTTACCCCTAGGCCACCGCGACCTGCAGATTTGTCAGAATAATTCATTACGTTATAACCTCAAGTCAAGCTACCTCCGCCCTTCCGTAACGGCCGGATCGTCTGAAGAAAGATCTCTGCAACAACTTGGATACTGAGATGAGAGTTCTAAAACCATCACCGGTGACGGTCAGGTTCCTTCCGAAGGAGGTACTATCGACATTGGTGAGGGGTAACTCAACCCATGCCAATAATGCGTCCAACTTGGAAGCGAGAACCCGCTTACTTCTCCGGCGACTTCTCAACCACGTAGTCGGGAAGTTCCCCCGGGGTGGGAAGATGCTTTACGTATAAGGATGTTATTAGGTAAATCTTAAAACATTAAGGGTTTTTCTTCAAAAACTAAAAATCTTTCCAAGACATTTCTAATTTGGAACTGAAAGATATAGAAATTCATTAAGTGTTTTCCTATTGCTCTGTTTATTAATATATTTTACTGCATTTATTGACTTTTAGCCAGAGAGAGATGTAAATAAAGCATATGTTTGATAAATTGGTTAAATCGTTAAATACGTTACGTAGAAAGCTGGACGAAAAACAATTACTGTAGCTTTCAACTGTTTTCTCTAGAAAGAAAAGTTTAGCTATGTGTCTTGCTCTGAAGTAACATTAAAATAGAAGCAAGTTTTATTAAGTTTTTTCTTAAGTATTTTAATTATTCAATTAAGGGGACATCATTTTTTTTATTTTAAGTATTATTGAAAAGTTAAGTATTATTGAGTTTTGATAGTAGTGAGAATTAGCAATCATATAAAGTCATCTTGAAGAGAAAAAATCCATTTTGATGAGCTTGTTTAATTGAAATTTAAATTTTTTAAAGAAAAATTCAATTTTTAATAATCTTTACTACTTTTTCAAATATGAATATTTTAGCTTCAAATTTTATTTGTAGATTCACTGAAACATATTACACGAAACTGTGCATGGATTTTTTGGTGTATCTAATATTCGCTTAAATATAGATATTTTACTGAATTATATGGTAAAAAATGGGAAAATTTAGCCTAAATCATTTTATATCATGCATATGCAAAACTAAGCAACTGAATGCTTATTGCATGCACAGTTTTATCATATATATAACGATAAACATGTTCAAAAAATTTGAAAGCTTTATCTTAAAAAGGAAAAAAGCCTTAGCATTTTGAAAACATGAAAGTGCAGAAAAGTCCGAGATGGAGGAAAAGCCTTTTAAAGTTGTCATTTGAGCATGTTTTTCATTAATGAATGTAAATAAAAATCTAAATAACATCTGAAATATTAATGGTACAAATTTGAAATTTTGAAACAATAAGTAGAACGATAAGAGCAACGAAATAAGAAAATAAAATGAAAATTGTTATTTTGGCCGTTTTTTGGGAAATGTGTCCCCTAACATGACGCTAAAGAAAACATGACGTTCCGATCCATTTTGCGAAGATTTAGAGACAAGCTGTGAGATGAATAAATAAATGAATCTGTTAAGAATACATACTCAAATGAAAATAGAATCATCATTAATAAGACTTCAAATATTAAATTATTACCATCCTATATAAAATATTTTCTTTGACACTGTTGGTCCCGTTTCAAAGGGTATTTCTACAATCGAATTCAGTCCCGACAAATTATACCCAGTTTGATACAGGATCATATTTGATAACGTTTATATTTCAGACAGTTAAGGGATATTCCACTGTTTCACTTAGCACAATTGCGGAGTATTGGAATTAAGCATTTGTCAATTTGAACACTCGTCTCCTCTGTTTAGAATGAAATTACCTTTGATGAAACGCAGACACTCTCCCAAATTTCAGACATAAATGCGTACGTCTTTTCAGCGTATTAAAACGGATCTAGAATCAGCCTCTGATTCAATATTTAATCAGTCAGCTCCATCTTTTAAATCATAAGTACTATGACATGAAATCTTATTACGAGTATGATTAGAAGTCAATGAAGAGTACTATATCCGTGATACAAGTGATAAGGATGATTCAATACAAGAATAGATTTTGTCTGGAGAAATGTTGAAGTTGATAGTCGTTTCAATTTATAGACATGCCGGTAGGAAAGATTTATGCCGATGAGTTTGAAAGGAATAGATGATACAAACGATCGTGGTGATTTGACGTTTCATGACAAGAACATATTTTACAGCAGAAATTTGAAATCGGTGATTTTTACAATTTATAGACGTCTCCGTAGAAAAGGTGTACGCAGATGAGTCTTAGAGGACGTTATCTCCTTTTAAATGGCATTGGTTTTCGAGTTTGTCTCTTTAGCGTTTATTTTTTTACTCTTAATACACTACACTTAACATATCTACGCAAAAAATATAAAACCTTCATAGAGAGTTTCGCGCATACAATACTCTCAGAACAAGCGACACATGTTCACCGACACATGCTCAAAATACTGTTACAAAAGTCCTTCTGTGGGTGTATTTTGTAAACAGTCCAACAGGCAGGATAATGGAGCATGAAGGTTTATTCAGAAATGTACAAGAAAACAGATTGCACAGGTAATAGGAAACAATACATCTTGCAAAGATTACCAACGTAAACAGACACCAATTCACAGGTAAGAACAGTTCAGCACTTTGAGATTTAGCAACACAAACAGTCAGCAAATCACTAATAACGACAATAACAGCACTTTCAATAGCGCTCAGCTCACCGACTTCTAGCTCGCACTACAGACGAAACTCCGAAGTTATTCCAGTGGATCAACACACCTCTCTGATCCAAGTCCGGCCCTTATATATTCTCCCCGAGAGGCAGTGACGTCACATGGAGTTTCCTCGTATATTCAAGCGCATTTTCTTTCCTAATAGAGATATTGAGAAAAGGGTCGCATTTTCTGGAATCATCGATTTGTTGCCAAGGTCGCTAAATTTGTCGCCAAGATCAAGTGTCGCGAACTGGCCGCTTGGGTATAACATTACCAGAAACATAGGAAATTTAAAATGAAAAGATGATAAAAAGACTAGATCACGATTCTTTGTGTACTGTCCTTTCAGTATTGAGATATTCCTTACATGGGAATTCTTCTCCAATACTAAAGCATGTCTAAAACGTTTTTCATGTAATAGGATTTTATATGCCTTGGTACAATAAAACTAAAAAAATGTGGTATTCTATTACATTTAAAAGTTAAAATTAAACTGTGATAAATGTCTGCCTAGATCACAATTCATTGGGTACTGTTCTTTCAGTTTTGAAATATTTCTTGCTTTGGAATTCGTCTCTAAGACTAAGCATATCTGCATTTCTGTTCATATAATAATAAATAAATGTGATATTCTCTTCCATTTTTTACTTATTATTTTTTTTCCATTTTCCATTTATTAGAATTGCACTGTAACAGATGAATTTTATAGATATATCGGTATCATTGATATTTTTTTAACACGAGGAGTATTTAAATTAATATGGCGTAAATTATTGTATGGAAAGAAAACTCATGCTGAAAGAAATATTTAGGCATCACTTTCGACCCTAATTTATCTTTCCTATCTCACTTAAACGAAATTCAACAGAAAATCTGTAAAATTTATGAGAAAGTCGGTAAGATTTCAAGAGCGACATGGGGCTTCGGCCACAGGTTGTTGAAGAAATATATTCAACTATCATTGAGAAAATACTGTTTTATGGTAAAGAAATATAGTATAGGTGCCTTTGTCCTTTACCGTAATAGGCAAGAAACTGATCGCAAAATATTTCGTTTAGCAAACTGTTGTATTTTTTTCATGGCGGAGACAGTTGCAATCAGGAAGATTGTAGAATACATCATAGAAAACAAGATTAAAGATGTTATAATCGTATCAGATTCAAGGTCAGTTGTTATGTCCCTCAACTCCGTTTCAGAAAAAAGAAAATATATTAACGATATAAAACATTTGATTGCAAGTTATCCATATAAAATTGAGTTTTATTGGATAAAATCGCATATGAGGTTTGCTGGTAATGAAAGGGCAAACAGCTTTGCAAAGCTTGCTACCAATAAGATTTAATTGACATAAATTTCAACAAATCATGCATTCAATTTAAAACAGAGAGTAAGATTCACTTGTAGAATTCTTGGCAGAATAGATAGAGATATTCGACTAAATACAGAATGGTCAAAATATTTCTTTGAAGATATCAACACAAAAAGAATTCAGGGAAAATTTTTACCTTAACCAAATTTTCATTGGTCATGGTGCTTTCACAGCACATCAGGCTAGAATTTTTGACAAAGACGATAAGTGTTTCTTTGGGAAAGCAGTAGGTACGATTCTACATACTGTAAAAGAGAGTGAGCTTTAGAAAAGTTAACATAAATTGTGGCCCTTTGCATGGACGGATATGGAACTGAAAGCTTTACTGAAATTTCAACTTGTCAGAAACTCTGTCATTCAGATATGGAGAAAAACTTAACAAGGGAACTAGATACCTAAACCCAACCTGGATACTTAAACAACATTTTCTTTGACATTTACTTTTTACTTTATTACTTACTAATTTATTATTTAATTTCTTTTTACTTTTAATTTTTTATTTCTTCACTTATTAATTTTTGTTGTTCTATTGTACATTTTCTTTTCACATTTCAGGAGTTATTCATTTGGCTTGTTTTGTCTAAATTCTCTTTTTGAGGAAGCCTGTGGGATTGATGACTCTTTGGCATTGGGTGGATCAGAGTAGATCTTAAGTTTTACTGTATGTGACATTTTACTGTTTGACACTCCCAGGACTTTGATATGAAAGAACCAACTACTGGTCCTTGGTATTTTTCCATTTGGATGTCTGTGATTTCCTAAGGGTCCTTCTTGCTAGTTGGGTTGCTTCATGGCAGCTCATCTGCTTCCCTTGTGGATTTGGCTTGGGCGGGATCTAAATTTTGTCTACACTGAAAGAAAAAAATACAAAAAGTAAATAGACAAAACTTGTACAAAATTCGCCAATTAAATGACTTTTTATTTAAAAAATATTTCTGTAAAGAAAAATATCTTTATTTCAATTAACTTCTTACGAACGAATTTTTTAACCCTTAATTTACCTCATTAACTTACTAACAACTTTTTAATTTTATTTTGGCATCATTAGATACGTTTTAATGCAGAACAACCCCGGGAAAGATGAAAAACTTTTTAATTAAATAAAATAATTTACTTAACTTGATTAATAATTTTAAAAAATTTTTGTCTTCATCTGCCATATACTGCTAGCTTTCGGAACTACATTCCTCGTGTTCATGTGAGTACAGTCAGGGAAGACTTTTGTATTACGAAGATACACTATATGCCCAAAAGTATCCGGATACTTGCAGATTTTCACATTTTTTAGAATTTCTCCGGAATGGTTTAATAGACTGCCTTTAAACTTCTGACATATAAAGAATAGACAATAACTCACATTTTATATTGAAGATTCGGTCCTGAGGGCAATTAGGGGGCCGTCTACTAACTGATGAAGACAAAAAGGTTTTTGGCCCACCCCGCTTCACAGAATACTGATACCAAGATGAAACTTTTAGAAATGGTATTGTTTAAGGTGCATAGTATTTACAGGAATTTTTGTGAACTCAGCGCAAATATTTGGGAAGGTATAAAGGTTTTCTTAAAACATCTCAAATTTTCCAACCTGTTTTTTGCTTATAACATGAAGAGTTTTCTGTTATATTATACAAAACTTGCAGACAAGATGACAATATGTTAAAGCAGAATTTGTGTAAACTTTGGAAAAGAATTGTTGAATATTACAGGAATTATGAGCAGTTTTAGTAAATAGTGCTTTACTGCGCATGCGCGAAACATAGTGTAATTTTTCTTTCACAACTTTAAAGCCAGATATATAGGGCAACTTACATAAAAAAATTCAGTTCAATATCATTAGTATTCAGAAAGATATCGGCATTACAACAAGTAGAATTTTAGCTCCTGTCGAAGAGAAGCTAAAAGATGAGGGGTTGTACACAAATTGATATTTTTTCAACTTATATCTTTAAAAAGTTATATTGAATTGTATAGTGGTTAGAATTTGCTGAATACCTATGAACACATCTAACATTCGTAACGAATAAAAAAATATATATGTAGAATTATTAAAATATTTTAAGAAAAGAAATTAATTAGATAAAAAATCGTTTCGCCATAAAATAAATATATTTAAAAATATCGTTTGGCCGTAAAATTGTAATATGTAACTTTTTAACAATCATGTAAATAATATAATTAAAGTAATAAAATTTTTGTTATTTATAGTGCCTAATTAGCTGGAATTTAAGTTATGCACGTAATTGATAAGTGTCCATGGGTATGCTGCAAATTCTAACCGTTATATAATTCAATATAACTATTTAAAGATATAAGTTTAAAAAATTATCAATTTGTGTACAACCCCTCATCTTTTAGCTTCTCTTCGACAGGAGCTAAAATACTGCTCGTTGTAGTGCCGATATCTTTCTGAATACTAGAGATATTGAACCGAATTTTTTTATATAAGTTGCTTTATATATCTGGCTTTAAAGTTGTGAAAGAAAAATTACACTATGTTTCGCGCATGCGCAGTAAAACACTATTTACTAAAATTACTCATAATTTCTGTAATATTCAACTATTTATTCCAAAGTTTTACACAAAGACTTCTTTAACATATTGTCATCTTTTCTGTAAGTTTCGTATAATATAACAGAAAACTCTGCATGTTATAAGCAAAAAACAGGTGGGAAAATTTGAGATTTTTTAAGAAAACCTTTATATCTTCCTAAATATTTGCGCTGAGTTTACAAAAATTCCTGTAAATATTATGCAGATTAAACATTACCATTTCTGAAAGTTTCATCTTGTTATCGGTATTCTGTGAGGCGAGGTGGGCCAAAAACTTTTTTGTCTTCATCTGTGTGTAGACGGCCCCCTAATTGCCTTCAGGACCGAATCTTCAATGTAAAATGTGAGTTATTGTCTATACTTTACATGTCAGAAGTTTAAAGGCAGTCGGGTAAACCATTCCGGATAAATTCTAAAAAATGTGAAAATCTGCAAGTGTCCGGATACTTTTGGGTATATAGTGTATAAGCGTGATTAAAGAAATTCCATCGGGTAAATTAAGTACAATAGGGAAATAAAGGGTAAAGGCGTAAATAATGCAGTTTTTATGTTATTATCACATTTTTTATTCAATCTTAGAAACATTAAGCTCATCCGAATTCCTTCTCAATACTTTTTCCCTTTCTTACTTACAATAATTTTAAAGTTTACATTATTAGAACTATTTAATAAAAGCTAAACATTTACATATGAATCGTGCGCTTGTGGAGGTTAGAAATAACTTACAGATGCGTTAAGTTTCCACTGGCTTACTCACAGCACTATCGAATAATATGTATCGAATAATTTTTGTTATCGAATAATATTTAAATAAAGATTTCGACTTCTGATTTCATATTTCGAGATTGGATCGATACATATTCTTCAAACATTTTCATAATAGCACACAATGAATAATTCTAAGTTATAAAAGAATTGTTTCCTTATTATTCAAGTATTTGTGTGTTTAAGATCTCCAAGTTGACTTTAAAATATTTTACTTTACTCGTATATGCAGTCGAATTAACTTCATTAACAACAACAGAAAGAATTCATGCTTCCATTTTTGATTTATAAATTAGTTGTGCCGAAATGACGAAACTTAGAAAATTAATTTGAAACAAGAACTTTTCGAGTTAATTAGAGATGCATTCCATATTTCTCCTTATAAAGTTACATGCAAAATGAATCGAAGTGCTTGGAAAACTTCTGCTAATCACAATAGGATTTATCTTCTTTTGATCTGTTATATCACAACTTGCTTCATTATGATATCCGGAAATTTATTCATACTCACATTCATAATAGTCTTAAGCTTAAACTTAAGTCGCAGCGAAGGGATAGGCAGGCAAAGTCTTTAATTAATCAGTTTGATAACTGGAGCAAAATCTTGTTCCATTTCCTGTTAAGTAGGACGGATAAAATTGGTCCTTTGTATGGATTCAGCATTATAATAATTATTTCTTTTAATTTGACTTAAACTTATTGAAATCTTGTATTTCATATCCTGAATTCAAACATTTACACTCATACTTTTGCAGATTTCGTGTTACACTATTTGTCTAATAGTTGTTATCAGTTAAATAAATGTAATGAAAAGCTAAACCTAATTTTTTCTCATCAAAAATATGGATGCAACAAATGCGCTTGCGCGATAAGAACATCATCACTTGAACAACTGAAAAATGCCCAAATCATACATCCTATTATAATAGTTAGAAATTAATGTAAATATGTATCCTTTGTGTGTTAATATTTGTATCTGTAAAAAATCTTAAATGTTTCCCGAAACAGCTAGCCAGTGCTATTTTGGCTTCCAATTTAGAGCCAGGCATTTAGATCACTGCTATATGGAGGCAAGAACAGAAACATCAAAGCGTATAACAACGAAAGAAGTAATCTGCGTAAATAGAAATTTCAAGCAATTCGTAATATATTTTAGTTTTAAATGAACATCTGGGAATGTTATAGTAGTATACTCATCACTATAGTACTCATTTGTTATAGTAGTCACTCACTATGGCTAAATTTCCGACTGTAGCTAAATAGTCAACTTGGAAACTGAATTGGCGAACATTTCATTTATGGTTACATTATTAAGTGGCAGAAGTAATTTGCTTTTTCTTTCCCTTCTGAGTAAAAATATGCGTTTCGTTTTGGCTTAAACTAAAAATATTTATTCTTTTTCTGTGATAATTTAATTTATTATTTAGATTTCGAATGAAGAGGAGCAGACTCGATTATCAGATTTCATTCATAGATTTTGTCTTATTTACAGACAATAGCTAAAAATGCAATCACAAAAAATTAGTTGAAAAACCGCATATTGCATTTCCATTATTCATGGATATATATCAATAAATTCTTACCCTCTTCTTGTACTTCGTCTTCTTTTATAGAATATTCTTCAATTAATTAAATTTTTTCTTCTGGTATTCTGATTTGTGAGTACATAAGGTAATGAAAATGTAATTGAGACATATCTCTTCTTTTATTAGAAAAAAATATTATTAGTGTAAGAAACATAAGAAATTATTTTTTATTTCATATTTAATATTCATATTCTGATTCTTTTTTATTATTACTTATTGCCATCTTCTAAATATTCAAAGAAAGAAACATAATCTTAAGGCTATTCCTTATTTCTTTTCAAAATTTTTAATGAACCTAGAACTCTTGCACTTGAATTTCATCTCTATGCAGTACAGAATCATTCAAAATATCCTAATTGGAAATAGCGTAAATAATACAGTTTGATTGCTTTCATAATTTTTAGAAGATCTCATCAACTTTCCAACATAAATATGTAAGAAGAAAAACCAACTAAATGAATAAACGTAACAATAAAAATTATAATCTTAAATTTCACATTGAAGGTTATAAGA
>BGPR01001166.1:253830-272866 GCA_013235015.1 Araneus ventricosus | reverse complement strand
TAACAATAAAAATTATAATCTTAAATTTCACATTGAAGGTTATAAGACGTTAATTTATATATTCTGTTATTAATCTTTATTATTTTGAATTAAACTTCATTTGGATTATCATGTATTCCTAAATTCGAAGTATTGCAATGAACCGATCCAACCCGATTCGAAACCATGGAGGAAAGAACAGATCTCGATGAGAAATTTGGGTCGTTCCAGGCCCAACCTCGTGTCTAAAGATCTTTGCGCTAAATCGATGAAGCTCTGTAAATTTGCAAATCACCTTTTTCAGCAAATGCTTATCATTGATATACATGTAATAATCTACAGCAGAAATAATAAATATTAAATCCTGATTTATTAACTTTCGCAGGAATATGCTGCATCAAATAAATAAGAAGCTAACGACAAATTTAATGAACATGAATCTGGTTGTCAGCACGGAATAAATTACCACAAGAATTTATCCTCGCACAAAACTGGACATCCATTCGATTACAATGAAATATCGATGATGAAGCCGAAGTATTCTCTCGATACGGCATTAAAAATGCAGTTAACTTTCCAGTTAATAAAACTGTCGTCATCAGCCAATGCAATCGTCTCTAGAAGATCGATTATAGCAAAGCGACTTCCTAGCTGTTGGCAGACAGGGTGTCAATGATGTCCCAGAAATTAAATTAGCATAGGTAATTATCTACTAAGATGGCTATTTAAAATTCAAGACAGACGACAGGTTAAAGTAATTGCATCTTCTCACGACCATCTTGCAGTTTTAATTATCTTTTAAGCGAATATTGAGCAAACAAAATGAACCCAAAGAGGAATTTTGGATTAGTTTCCAAGTTTGTGTAGAGAGGTATTCCAATAGTATTTGTTTATAAATATATTTTCTTTTTTTTTTGTAAGAAAATCTTTTTAAATGCTGGACATGTTTATACAGACGAGAGTGAAACCATAGTGCAGCGGTACGAAGTTATCTGAAAGGTAATTTTTTATGAATAATAATATCGCGCTTTTGCGAGTGATTGAAGCTAATTTATTTCATCATTTGAATGAATAAAACAAATACGTATACAGTAGAGTCCTGTTAATCCGGAATCTTTTTGTCAGGACTTCCTGTTAATCCGGACGGGGTTTAGAAAAAAGTTTGATGTACTAATTTTAGTGAGTGGTCAGTACAAAAATAATAATCTTGTTACTAAGCGGTGTTAATTAAGCTGTAGGAGAAGTTGTATTTATGAAAAAATAATGATTTTTATAGTTGTACCCATTTAAAACTTGTATCATCTACATTTTAAGGGAAATTCCGTTTTATCCGGACAGGGTTCTGTCCCACTTAGTCCGGATTACCGGAAATCTACTGCATTCTCTTGTAAAAAGAATATAAGCACTCAAAGTGCAATAGGTCATATGTCCTATGCTAACTTTATAGGATCGACCTTTTGCTCTTTGAATGACGATATATAATTTGACTTGAGACATTTTCTATCCCGCACAGATTTTATTTAAACTATGTTTCATAACGTAAGCGCCAAGCAGCATTAGCACGAGTCACAAGAGTATACAAATGTGCAACACGATGATCTCAAAAAACGCAAGCCAGGATAATTCAGGTATGCAGTTGGGTTTTAAACTTGATGAACTATCGAAGATCATTTTAAAACCGCGAAATTATGTTAACGTTAATGGTATTGATTGTTTTGTAAATATAATCTAAATTCCACTTTAAAAATTAATGTCTTTTATACTGTAAAGTCAAACGATACTATCAAGTAGCAATAATTGAACTGATGAACTGACGGAACATCCAAGTTTAAGATAGTAACTCCTTTTTCAACAATAACCAGAGCGCAATGAATGCCAGAAAATACGGGCAATCAAAAATTACCCTCATTTTAATTTTGAAGAGTGGGAAACTAAGAAAGAGATTAAATAAAGACGTCATTTTTTGACTTAGTTTTTCCTCTTACAGATGCATTTAGCCCGGTAGTCCACAAGTTTCTGCATTCCATGGGAGTACATAACACCACAGCATACCCCCGAACTCGGAGCCTAAACGTCTCACTGTCGATTGGATGAGTATGTGTGAAACTTTATTGAAAAGCAAAAGCAAAAAAATATATATATCATGAGATATAAAAACACATAAAAGGTAACATAATTATACATGAACAAAGAAGAATATAATGAAAAGTACATAGAGTGCTACCATCCGAGTATAATATAAAATATATACAAGAGGAGTTATCATATGAGTACAGTGAAAGGGCAGAATGTTTCCTTTAGTTAAATTGCTTCATACAGTTGTAGCTCCATGATTCGGGGCTGTTAGTGTTGTTAGATGCGACGATAAAGAAGTATTGATAATGTATTACAACCAGTTATATTGATGATTATTGTCGCAACCATCCTAAAAATCGTGGGGCTGGTTTTTTGTTCTGTCTTGTTATTTATACTTAGGGATCGCTGGAATTGTTACTCCAAGGTTGGCAGAGATGTGAAGGGTGAATTTTTCGATTGAATTACGGAAGGATTGGTGGTGGCTGGTTGCTATTCTTAAGCTAGTGTTCTCTGCTGCTCAACTGGGCATTCATCGAATTGCTGGTTCCGGGAGGTGAATCTTTGGAAGTATCTATTTCTTGGCTAGAGTATGTGACGGTTTTGTATTTTGACTTTTAATTAGGTCTTCGTTAGTCTCTAGGAATGTGATTAAATGATCTATATTTCGTCTTGAGAGTTTGATGGATAGGGCTCTTTCCCACCGATGAACTATGAATTGTGGGCTTGGTTCCTTGTGGTGATATGAGATCTAGATGCGTAGTGTAGGGGATCCATGGGAGTACAAGGTTTTAATTGACCATTCGATCACCGATGTACCGCGTCTTCAACATCCTGTTCTGTAGAAAGCGACGTCCTTCTAATGTGTGTTTGAGGGGTAGAATCTTTATGGTAGAACACTGTATCAGTATTGTGTGCAATTCCACCGTTTAATCTTTAATCAGGCAAAATGCTTGAACCACAGGAAACGGATTAACTGCTTGGTGTTCCTTCATGATGAATACTACCAGCGGTGCGGCCATGTTTACTTTTCCAACAGGACGAAAATAGATGCAGCTATCACTGTCAAACTTTGTTCAAGTGATCACTATGTTACAAATTCTCCTCGTGCGTTCCCAGAAACCAAATTTCTCATTAGAACTATTTTCGGCTGAGGCACGGATAATGTTTGGCTTACCTGCATATAACGTTACTATATCAAATCTTTAACACACATTTCGCACAAAAAGATTCACCCACAAATCTTTATCAAAAATGATTAACGTTTGATTTATGAGTCAAGAAAGGATATTTGAAAACTACTTTTGGTTCAAGTCTTAAAATTAATAGAAAAATATTAGTTATATGCCCTAAATTAATGTTCCTGATTGAAAGTGAAATTTTAATCAACTTTAATTGATTGAAATAATTTTACTAAATAATTACTTTCAAGATAACATTGATAAGATTATTTTGCCGGATTTTTGGATTGGAATTATTTGATTCGAAGGAGATTAATTTAAGGATTTTCATTTTCCCTTACATTCTTCCCCATTTTTCATTTTACTTCAATACTTTAAACAGAAATATTCTTAAGATTTGATTGTAATTTTCAATACTCTAACTATATTTCAACCTAAAAAATGATGCTCACATTACTAGATTTAGTTTTTCGTAACAAATTCCCAATCAATTATCAAAAGTGACCTAGTTGGCCACCAAATGCATAGCAACAAGTCGATGTTCAGCCATTTTTTTCATTAATAGTTCTATGTTTACGTTTAGCAATATGAAATGAATTCCTGCTAGGAAACTTCATTAGTTGAAAAATTATTTAGAATATAGTTGCGTTATAGTATAAGCGTTTCTTCCAAAAATAACTCCATTATGCTTATGTTTGGAGCTCCGTTTTTAAATGTATTCCAGCATGAAATACAATTATAACTGAGCGCTTAACGGAATCAGTATCTTGGGAATTATTTATTTTGCAATTATTTTTAAGATAAAAACATTTGAAGCAACTAGCATATGAAGGAAACATCTTCTAGACGAAAAGTAAAATAATCATTTACAGGTATTTCAGAAATTTACAATAATACTGATAAACATTTTTCATAAAATTATTTTAGTGTTATAACGCTAAGTCCAATGGAAACAAAATGAAATCGTTTGCTGAATAGAGTTTCTTCTAGTTTAGCATTAGGTAATTTTCTTTAATGTAGGAATAAAAAGTTTTTTTGAGATTTATCGCGAATAAATTGTTTTAACTAAACAACAAACCAGCGAAGCATACCAACAAACTTTCAAGTTTTAAAAATGAAGTAATTTCTTTCTTCTGAATAAAAAATGATAAACTACCAGCTCGAAACAAAGTGCTATTTTATTGATCGAAGCGTTCAACGTATTATTTGTTGTTGTCCCATGGGTCAACGTAAGAACCTCGAATTTATGATAAAAGATGCTTATTTCCACGATGGAATGAGTTTGCTTCTTACAAATAAAGCTCTATTCGAAACATCTTTACGTTTTTAAAACTTTAGAACCATATAGAAAATGTAAATGTGGGTTATTTTTTATTAAATTGGACAACGCTAAAATTTGTGGGATGCTTCATTTTATTTGCTTATAAGTTTTTCGGTACTGACTAGAAGTAATGCATAATTTTTAGTAAAGATATTTTATATTTATCAAAAGGCTGTTTTATCACGTATTTTCGAGAATAATGGAAATTTTGGTTCAAAATCATTTTTGCATGTTCTTCTCGATCAACTGGAAATCTCTGTGTTATTTTGATGAGTTCTAGGTTTC
The DNA here is from genome assembly GCA_013235015.1 of Araneus ventricosus. NCBI lineage: Eukaryota > Metazoa > Arthropoda > Arachnida > Araneae > Araneidae > Araneus > Araneus ventricosus. Next base: position 268,027 of record BGPR01001166.1, on the reverse strand, counting down.
TGTCTTTCTATATTTATTCGCAAAATTTATATTTCCATATTTTACTCTGAAAAATGACACTTATTGTTTATTTTATAGCAAGTATTGTTTGTTTTAATATTTCTTTTGTCCTCGTTAGTATATCAAAACAGCACTAAGTTAATAAAATAATTATATTCTCAAAATTATATTTCCATATTTGCATCAAACAACGACACATGGAAAATTGCTCCTGTTCTCTCTTTTACGCACATTCTTAAAGTTAAACCCAGAAAGAAATTCAGAAAAAAGACGCATACATTCCATTACGGGCTAAGTAATTAGCCAATAATTGGTGACTTTTATCATATAGCAATAATTAATGTCAAATTATTATACAAAGCAGCTAACATTTCAGCATTAAATGCAAAAAAATGCTAAAATTATTATAACATTCAAATATCATTTTTTCAATCCAAAGCTGTAGCTTTATCAAACGATTCGATTTTTTCATGCTGAATGGAATACTTTCACATGACGTCACTCTCACGTCACAAAATAAAGGCGTTGACTATTTAATATATAATTAACTGCACGTGGTTGTGTGCTTGACATAATACTGGAATAACTAATTAAAAGAAACCGCAGTGGATTTGAAAATCAAATCAGGCCGTGTATTACATGTATCACAGTATAGCATGATATGACTTTATTTAATAAAGGTGAATCATATGTGAAACGGATAAGGATACAAAATTCCTTTTCCAGACAGTGATTTATAAAGTATATATCAGCTTCAAAAAATACGGCAGATTTTGACGCATCTGAATTGTTTTTTGGTTTCGGACGAAAAGCATACACCGAATATTCCTCCTTTGTTGATATGATTTACTTTTATTTTCATAGAATAGACAATTCAGAGCTTTTAAAACTCTTGAATTTTTCATAGTTCCTTGAAAGGTTTTCATGCAAGAAGATATTTCTATTTTCTACGAAAAATCTTCGAAAAAAGCAAAACTTCCATCTGCTGACTCTTGAGGTAAATAATACTGCTCTGAAAAAAAAATTCGAACCCTGATACCATTCCTGCCTAGTCTTATGTAAAATGACCTCCTGAATCCAAATATGACACCCATTTTCGTTTTCTCGGGATGACCCCCCTCCCCCTATTTTTTTACTATTCGGTAATTTTATGGCCATGAATTTGATTGGAGGGGGGTAAAAGGATTATTTTAACTGTTAAATGTCTTCTGAGGGGCTACAGAAGTGAAAAGTTCTAAAATATGAACATTATAGCAAAGAAGGGAGATTTTCCCCCTTAAATTTAAAAAAAGATAATTAAAATGATCGGTGTTTCTGTTTTTTTCGTTATTTTTTCACTTATTTTCTACATATTCCAGCTTCGAGACCCCCTTTTCCTTACCCAAACACCCCAAATAATAAAAATATATAGCAACAATTTTGGCTAAAAGCGGGTAAGGGGGGAGAGATCCCGAAGCCCTCACAAGAAAGTTTGGAAGATTCACTGTACAACGTTGCCGCTCTTTATTTTTATCACTGTTCGGTAATTTTATGACCGATTTTATTAAGGATTATTTTAACACTTAAATCTAAAAATAAATATATAATAAATATTAATAATAATAGATAACATAATATAAAATATAATAAATGTAATTTATAATAAACTACCTTCATCTGGTGCTTGCTTTCCTCTTGTACTCTGAAATAGAAGTTTTTCGTACCAATGACCAGCAGTATTCTGCCAACATGCTCGCATTCCACTTCCCTGAAAATCTCCTCTCGAACTGAGCAATGTATTGATGAAGCCGTTCCCCATCCTAAGGGGAACGGGAGAAAGTCCAGGTGTGAGTTAAGGAAAAGCACTTTAAGCGACATGTTGCACCGCATGCCCTTGTACGCTGACAGCAATTCCTTGACATGAGCGACATAATCAACACTTTTTTTGCTACCCAAAAAGTTCATATACACGTTTTTGAATGCAAGCCATGTTCGTTTTCCTTTACGATTCAGGTGTTTCATAAATTTCGAATTTTTAAAAAGTTGTCTAATCTGCGGGGCCTACGAAAATTCCTTCCTTGATTTTAGCCTCACTAAGACGAGGAAATTTAGTTTTCAAAAAGTTGAATCAATCACCTGGCTTATCCATTGCTTTCACAAACTGTTTGATCAATCCGAGTTTGATTTGCAAAGGCGGCAAGTAAATATTTTCTTACAGGGCCAGATGATCCTATACGACATTTTTCTGACCTGGAGTAAAAGTTTCTCGGCGAGGCTATTTCCGTAACATGTAATGTTTGTCACGGGCTCGGCTGTCCCATTCACATAGGAAGCAGCAGAATTCTGTGTAGCCTGTTTTCAGGCCCGTGAGTAGAGCAACTTTTAGGTCAGCGCAAAGTTTCCAATTATAATCATGTTAACAGATTTTATCAAGGATTCGGCTGATGTTTTCGTACGTCTCCTTCATATCCACAGAGTATGCAACCGGGACTGATAGTAAATCATTCTCATTGGCCAACGGGACAACTTTCAAGCTCCGTTTGTGTGGGTCACATGGCATCTTCAGTTCTACCATCAATTCCTTTGAATTAGGGCAGAACACTAAGCCTTCATCTTCCGAAAAAAGTAATTTCAGGGTTGACTGCTGAAGTCGAGATCCAAGAAGTTGAGATTTACTCTTGGGTAACTCTAAATCTCGGACGAGATCATTCAATTCTGGCTCAGTAACGAGGTGAAGTTGTCGATAAACTAAATCAGCTGGATACTTTTCATCATCATCGGTGGACGTTGGTGGTCCAGGCTGTGTCTCAAAGTCTTCCAAATCCGTTTCTAGCTGTAGAGTATAAGTTTTTGAGGCCACTGGGATTGGCAAAGATTCGTTGTGAGGAACTGGTCTTACAGCTGAAGGGATATTAGGTTACTGAATTGCGTGCTTAATTTTGCTGGAGAACCCGACGGTGAAAGTCATACAAAAGTAACAACCTGTGAGATGACGGCGAGGTTCAGGCCAAACCATGGCCATAGCAAAGGGAATTGATTTACGGGTACCTTTGAGCCATTTGGTCAAGCAACTGTAACAAGTAGTGCAGCACAATTTTGGAGCCCAATCCTTGTCCTAATCTCCAACTTGGCAATCAAAGTAAAAATGATAAGCAGTTTTAAAAAACGGAGAAAGGGGGTTTTCGTTGTTCTTTTAAAGTCAAATCACCACAAACATAGCAGAAGCTATCGGGATGATTTTTTCACTCGCGTGGCATAATAAAATTAAACAGTAAATCAGTGCTCGGTATTAATAGCAACTTACACTCACGTACTGTAATTCACTTTTAAAAAGCCGGAGGAATGCAAATTGGATCGTTTAACAAAATTTGAACAATTTGGAAACACAGAATCACCGCCTAGAACGCTGAAAAGTTGACTCTCCGATCGCGAAACATGTACTGAGGGATACACGACTACATTGATAAGAGCAATGAACTTTGAAACGTGTCAAATCAGGATATTTACTGCGCAAAACACGAAGCGTGGGATTTATTCAGAGCGGCAACGTTGTACAGTGAATCTTCCAAACTGTCTTCTGAGGGCTTCGGTACCTCTCCCCCTCACCCGCTTTTAGCCAAAATTGTTGCTATATATTTTTATTATTTGGGGTGTTTGGGTGAAGAAAAGGGGGGGGGGGAGGTCTGGAAGCTGAAAATAAGTGAAGAATTTCCAAAAGAAAACAGACACACCGATAATTTTTATTGATTTTTTTTTAAATTTAAGGGGACAAATCCCCACCCAAATCTCCCCCTTGCTACAAATGTTCATATTTTAGAACTTTTCACCTCTGTATCCCCTCAGAAGACATATAAAGGTTAAAATAATCTTTTTCCCCCTCCAAATCAAATTCATGGCCTTAAACTTACCGAACAGTGATAAAAATAGGGGGTGGGGCGTCCTGAGAAAACGGTGGGTGATGGGGCAAAATGGGGCTCATATTCGGATTCAGGAGGTTATTTTACATAATAATTTGCAGGAATGATGTCGGGACAGATTTTCATACAGAGCAGTGTAATCCATTCACTGTACATATATTTATCTCATAACATCTTCTGAATAATTTCTTTTCCGATTGTTCTAATTTCTCTGTTTTTGATATGTCACGACCAGAAACCTAATTCCCTCCTTCAATTTCGGTTTAGGATCGATGAATAATTTGAATTTCAAAAACAATGCGAAGTCCAAATTTTGAAATTTTTCGCCCACATCTAATTCTTTTGTTTTAATTCAACTAATTATGTATGTAACTATTTTTAAATGAAAGTAAGAAATTCAATAACTGCTTTGTTATCTTTTTCTGTTATATTTGGCACTAAAAATTGTTTTATCACTGAAAGATAATTTCTAAAATGTTAAATATTGATTTGAATGAAAGAGAAAAAGATATGGATGGAAGTAATTACAAGAATTTAAAAACAAGGATTGTATGTTTTTAAGAAATGGTCGTGAAAGTGAATCCAACATACAGTAGAATCCCGCTAATCCGGATCTCACTAGTCCAAACATCTGGTAAATCCGGACGGAATTTTTAAGAGAAAGTAGGATATACTAATTTTAGTGAGAGGTCAGTACGAAAATAATAATACGCGCAACCTATTACTAAGTTATGTTAACTAAGCTGTAGGAAAAGTTGTATGTATTTGTGAAAAAACACCATCGATTTTTATAGTTTTACCCATTTAAAACTTGTATTTCATGTATTAATGCAAATTCCCTTTAATCTGGACTTTCGGTCTTCAGGACAGGGTTCGGTCCCATTTAGTCCGCATTACCGGGATTCTTCTGTATATAAATAACACCACTCTAATAACAATAGGGGTCGAAGCAGCTTAGTGCCAGAGCTTCGGCTTCGAAACTCGAGAGTCGTGGGCACGTCACCCGACTCCAAGGAAGATACGCCATACAAACGAGCCTGGTACACCCCAAACCCATCGAGGGCCAGACGCCCTGCCTGTTGGTGTGGTGTAGAAGCCCGAAGAGTGGAGTGTCGACTAAGGCTTAACCTAAATCATCTGACCACAGTTCAAGATTACAATGTCCGTCACCAAATAACCCTTGCATAGCTTCAAAACGGTAAGTTAATGTGGGATTACCTGTCTTAATAACTTAAAGACTATATCCCACGAGGCCTGTCTTTAATTCTTAATAATGTACCCAAATGCATTTTAAAGCATCGGATTTCAAACATGAGTTAATTTTTAAGCTTTAATTTAATTTTTTTAAAGATGTGTTCAAAATTTTAATTTCAAGCTAATATGTTTTTCTTTTTGTTTCTAATTCTCTTCTTGCCTTTAATAAAAGTTAGTCAAAATAATTAATGTGATTTTTGTTGAAATCCTTTTGAAGTTTTCAAGTGAATAAAACATTTCATTTTCAAAACATTTGGTTATTCTTTTCATTTGCATCTGACATTTAAATTTAATACCAAAGCCATATTTGTTTTGCATTTTAAGCAAAAGACACCATATTAAAAAAATTATTCCGAAAAGGTTTTCTGTTTATAGTCTATTTAAAGAAGAATAATTTACATTCATATGAAATGTGGAGGCAATCAAAACTTTTAATAGGGAGAAGACACTAATATGTAAGTGCTTAAATTTTCATAATCTTTTTGTTGTTGTTTGTCATTTTTAATCTATTACATCAGAATTAGATTAAATTATTAAAAATGTTAAATAATAAATATATAAAGTCTTAAACTGTTAACATCTTGAGGTGCCCTACCTGTTTAAATTGTTTTATTCTAATTGTTAACTTAAACTGTGTTATTTTCATTATTTCGATTGTTTTTTAATTTGAAATTTGTAAAATTATTTTTAGTTTCAATGTCCATATATTTCTAATATTTGAGCTATTTTGTAAATCATTCTACCACCAGATGGCAGTACGGCATCAATATTTTGAAAGTGAATTCCCCGGAAGCATTCGCCGAGAGAACGCTATAGTTGGTGGCTAATGCTAAAAGCGAAAGTTGGTCGCATTATTTAAAATATTAAATTTAATGTTTTGAAAGAAGTTATAAATAAATATGTGTTAGCTGTTATATATGGAGTCGGATTAATTTCGAACGATGAAACACATATTCACTTCTGAAATACCAACTTCTTCAATCTTTTTTTTTTTTCATTTTCGAAATATGATATCTAAGATGAATAGAATTTTCTTTGACATAATAAAGGATAAGATAGATATTAATTAAAATTCTATTGGAGTTAATCACATTACGTTGCAATCAAATAGCAAGTGTGAAATGCGCTAATAGCTCGTTGTTTCATGCAGTTCTGTGACATACTTTTTCCTCCGGCAAAAGGCGCAACGGATCACTATTCTTCAGATGTTTTCAACTCTGACTTGGTTACATAAAATACATAGAGCCATTTAACACTCTAGCAGTAGTGCGTATGTAGGAGATATTTATATTGTATATCGTATTACATACTTATATCGTTCTATTATAATTGCAATTTTTATTTATATAAGCTTTGTTTAGTACGAAGCTAATAAATGCAGATTACATAAATAAAAGTTGTATTTATTTTTTAAAACAACACGATACAGTAGAGTCTCGATAATTCGAGTCTCGATTGTTCGAGTTTTCCATAAATCCGAGTTAGTGAAAAAAATCAGTTTAGCTTCCAAATAATGGCCAACACATACACAACACGCGAAAGAATTGCTGCATCTGGTTCTTAATGTTGTTCGACGGGTCATATGTCCACTGCGCACCCCGAAGCCTCCTGCAGAAATGCCCCTCCCAAAGAAAACGGGATATATATAAGATCGATATATAGGAGCAATGTGTTTAAACAAAAAACAATTGACGATTATTTTAAGATATAATTAACCTGTTGCTATCAGCAGTAATGTAATAATATATAAGTACATTTTTCATTTAAATATACTACGCTGAAATTTAAAGATTGCTTTTATTTGCATTTATTTATTTATTAAATTTTATGATTTCGATAATTCGAGTTTTCGATAGTTCGAGGTAAGCCCTGTCCCGTCCACCTCGAATTACCGAGACTCTACTGTATATATATGTAATACGATGCACGATATAAGTACCTCGTACATACACGACACTGCTGAAAGGTTAATACACAAGATCTATACCGAGGAGTCATGGGGTTTTGGCATTTGAAATAATTTTAAGAACATTTGTCATTTTGAACAAAATGAAAATTAAAAAAAATCAACGGGAGGCTCTCGCTGTGAAACGGCCGCTGAGATTGAGGGGCGTAGACTTACGTACCTTACTCAACTGTGACTTTCTGTGATTAAAGTAGTTCTATGTGACTATTAATTCTATAGTCTATAGTGACTATTAGTCTAGTGTGACTCTATCTATGTAAAGTTCTTCGTGATTTTCATCAACTTTGCAGCTCGACTCTCACTAAACCGTAATTACAAATTCTAAAATTACTTTTGAAATCTTCAATGTATACCTTTCTCTGTTAAATAGAACTAAAACCAACTCTCTATGGCATTTGCTTGCGGAGCTATAAGCGTTTAACTTTAGCCCGAGAAGCGTCATAATTTCTTCCTTTCCCGACACACCATTAGACCACCATGGAGAGACTGCCGGCTATTTTGCCGATAAATCGCCGCATTTACGAAATACCTTCGAATTTTATTTTTACAGAAGATATTTCAGAGACAGCTAAATTCTCCAAATGTGGGATTTATGTGTTTTGAAATGAGACAATTCTTCCACAACTGTCGGTAAAATGCATATCAAATCGCAGGCTCATGTCAACGACGAGCGGAACGATGACAATATGCAAACAATTTATTTCAATCTACATTCTTTTTTTACGCTATAATGAAGAAATATTTTATTGGAAGATAAGGTTTTTATCTCATGACTGTATGGGATGTATTTGTTAAGATTTAAAAAGAGAAGTCACGTGGCTTTCATTCATTTTTTGAAAAGCTTAATAATTTTGCATTGTGCAGAGGTCTTTTTTATACTTTAAAGATTTCAAATGGATAATATAAAAAAAATCGGTTGGTTAAAAATGTTTTATTTTTAAAGCAATTTTTTCTCAGACTTTATACTAACGTCTGATGTTATAAAATCTTTAATTACAAAAGAGGCATTTATAAATTGACAAGATAGAAACCTATGTTTTCGCTCTCTGCGAATAGAATTCTTTTTTTCTGTTATTCAAGAGCGTTCACAAAGTTATGGAATCAGAACATCTAAAATAAAAATAAGTAATATTGTTAAGAATTATAGAAACACACTCAAAAATTTGGAATATACGGAATAAATATTTCTAGATAAGTATTCAAAAAAAAGAAGAAGCGAACTCCTGCAAATATTCCTAAAGTAAGATTTTCAATTTTAAGTGAACTGAGAGCTGCTTTTTTCATCAAATCAAATAATTTAAGCGAATTCATTAAATTGTTTAGTTTCAATTGTAAGTAGAATGATAAATAAGTATTTGAATCTTTAAAAATGCCTAAAAATGCTGTCTTTCTGCTACGAGAACTCCGCTCGAAAAGTTGCCTCGTTCAAAACGGTCGCTATAGCAACTGGTTAAGTTAAGGAATATCCATTTCTACTAAGAGGAATCCAACGGAAGTCGAAGTTTTATTTTATTCTTGGCCACAGTTTGAGTGGAATAAAGAGTACAACATTCGTGAACTTCTACCTATTCGAAATGAATTCCTCCTATGATAACCTGTTTCTATAGCGACCGCAGTCAAAAAGACAACTTGGCGAGAAGAGTTCTCGTGGTGGACAGACAGTATAATATCCATTGTCTTCCTTCTCTGACCTGTGGTCGATTGTGCAGTTGGATACAGAATTCTGTAAGAGATAAATTCATCTGCTCCAAAATTGAAAAATGTTGTAAGATTCGATAGGGCATGTTTTTATTTAAGCGACGATAAAAAATATTTTTTATCGTAAAAGGGAAGGTCAAAATTCGAGAACTAGGTTGAAAAAAATTCTAAAGAAACTTTTAGTGTGGGATGTATGGTTTCATGGAGGATAATTATGTTAAAATGGGTTTAAAAATGTGCGAAAAACTTATTTATATACAGGATTTATAATCATATTTTTATAGGGTGAAATTACGCTCCTATAAATAAGGCTAGAGTTGTAGAAGTAAAGTCTACTTACAATATAGAACCATGCTATTTCATATGGGGCTGATGCAAGAGCTCTAAGCGCCAAATCTTGAGAGTCAAAGATTTAATCTCAAAAACTACAGCAGATAACGAAAACAACGAACTACAAAAATGTAGAGAATCGGCAATTTACACACACGTCCAAAAATTAAGGATATTCGAGAATCTCAGCAAAGAAACGATCTAGAGCAGAAATAACAATACATGAATCAGAAATAAATCATTTCCTCGGAATAGTATGTTAGTATTTGAAGCTGAAATAAGTCACAAGATTGCGCCAAAAGTACTGTAATGTAATCGGAAACCGAGTTACCCAGCTCTTCCTAGGCATCTGAGAAAACTGGATCATAGCCGTCACGACAGTTCGGAAACTAACGGTGGAGTCCTAATCGCCATCGCCAGCCACAGCCCAAACCCTCCTGTGGGAGGTACGCTCCATAATCGGAGGTAACTCAACTTCGCACCATCATTATGTCCACTAGGGAAGCAAGAATCCGTTTAGTTATTCAGCAGCTTCTTATTCAGGTACTCGTGGTGCCCCTGGTGGAGGATGCTTTACATATAAGGATATTATTAAGTAAATCCTTCAAAAGCTGAAACTCTTGCTAAGACAAAATCCAATATGTGCTGTAATGTAGTTCAAAACTAGCGTGTAAGCCTAAGATAACCACAGACGAATAGCTATAACTTTAGAGGAGCCACATGGACGGTTTTTACGACGCGAAATACTGTGTCGGTTGGGATGGGGCGAGATACAGGTGGAAGCTTCCCAGGAACCGGAAATGATGCTGAAAAGTGTGAAATAGAGGACACTGCTGTTCAGCGGAAGAAAGTAAAAAGAAGTTTGTTTTAAGGAAGTGAGGGGAAAAAATGTCCCTGGTGAAATAAACCAGATGGCCCATGAACCCCACTTGTGAACTCGGGAGTGAAAAGAATTTAGTCAGACTACGTTCTGTATGGAAGGGAGTCTCCAGACCTAAAAATACTAGTAAGAATCAAGATTTCATCTCGGTTGAAAGTATTGTTGTTAATAAGCTGTTATTGTTACCAAAGTTTTCGTGATAATTGAAGAATAACACCACTGAACCACCCATTGAACAAATGCACAACAAATGGTGCAGAGTGTCATATCTAGGCTAGGGCAGTGGTTCCAAGAAGATGGAAGCGTAAGAAGACGCTTCAGTACTCGTCATTCTCGGGTTCTCGGTGTTTGGCGGGAACACGTAAATTACTGCAGCACATAAGTCACGACAGCTTTCGACATCCACGGACAGTTTTGAGGCAAACCATGCACAAACGGTTCGGTGAATTTATATATATAAAAGAGAAAGGGACTACTGATTCATCACCGAATCTCCCAAACCACCAGGACTAGAAACTTGATGTTTGGTAGGCGGTTGCTCTTGGGTAGTAGATGCTCACTAAGAAAGGATTTTTCGAAATTTTAATCAGAATTTAAATTATTTAAAAGTTACCCTAAATTTTAACGTTTTAACTTCGGAGCCTATTATCGCACAAAAACCATTTTTACATCTACCTAAAGATAAAAAAATTAACTTTTCAATGACAATCAGGACTAGGCCTGAGTTGGCACCCCCTTCAAACTTCCGCACCACACCGACGGGTGAACGTTTCGTCCCGTACGTATGATTTAATTTGCACAAAGCTCACAAATATGTGGATTTTCATTGGAATAGTGTTTCAAACCTGTCCCTAAGCCGAGATCTTATCACTAGGCCATCACGGCCTCAATTTGTGAATGCCCTGTCTGAATGGATTGGCTAAAAAGGGAATAGAGTCTAATGTCATCATGCATTTGCGTAGAGTAGAAGGTCGTGAATTCCCTGCATAAATGGATTGGTTAAAAAAGGGAACAGCGACAAATGCCATTACGAATTTGCGTGAAGTAGAAGATCGTGAATGATCGGTTTAAAGATATATCCTACACTCCTTAATTTTTATATATTTACGCAAATGCCTTTTAATTTTTAAAGATCACATTTCAAACCTAAGTCAATTAATATATGTTTTCAGCTTCAGTTTAGAGCTTTAAAAGATGTGTTTAATAATTTAATTATAAAACTTACTTGTTTTCCTTCTAGTTTCGAATTCTTTTTCTAAAAATTTCAGTGAAATGCATTCACAACGACAGTTTTGCCTTTTTACGAAACCAATCTCTTTCATGTTTTCTAATGAATAGAATATTTCATTTTCTAAAAAATTAGTTATTCTTTCCATTGGTATCTCACATTCACTTTTCAAACGCGAGCGTTATTTTATTTTGTTTCCAGCAGAATGTCGCTTAATTGTGCAGAATTATTCAGAAAATTTATTATATTTAAAAGTATTCGTCTCAGTATAATGCGACTGAAGAATAAATAATTGCAGTTTAATGCAGTATCATAATTTGAATATGAAAAAGATATTAATTAGGATAAAGGTAAATATTTAATTTCTCATTATCTTTTATCATTATCGATCTATCACATCAGAATAAGATATAATTATGAATAAAATTCTAAATAGGAAAAACATAAATTCTGAAATTCTCATTTCATTTCATCATTCATTCTTTTCTTCATTTTAGAAATATTTTATCCAAGATAAATACCTTTTCCATTGGGATAACGAAAGATTCGATAAATATGGATTCAATATATGTTCACGGGATATACAACTAATGCATTTTCTAATTTATTTTTGAATTCCCGTAAGCATTTTATTCCTGCTGCTTGTACTAGGTCAGCGTTAAGTTAATATTGAATTAAACGTTAGATGATAGATGTATTTTTGTCATATGACAATGACGTCAATGGCATTGACTTAAATTGGCTCGGAACTTTTAATCTGCATTAAATTATCCTGGATTTGTCCCAGTTTGGAATTGAATGGCCCGTACACTATTTATTAGTTAATAGCTTATATTAAGCAAAAGACTAACCAGATTTTAAAAAGTTTGCTTCAAAAGAATTTCCTTTAAAATCACTGACTTATGACTAAACACAATTGCTCTGGTGAGCGTGCCGGGACGCTCTTTGATACCTTTTATAGAGAAGGAGAGCGTCTCAGCATGCTTCAGTGTTATTCTACCCGGTACGGCGAGCATGATGGGATGTTCTCATACAATATGCTAACAACAAGTCACTCTTGATGAAAAGTTTCTTAAAAATAAGCAGATATTATCGCGAAATATAGCCAATATGGCTGCCGCAGCGTATATGTTAATGGCTAAATCGATCTGAGATAATCATAAGAATTCCACTGAAATAGGTCCATATGTCATGACAGAATTTTCGAGGGAGTTTATACTGCTGGAAGTAGATGCGTGCCATAAAGCTTGCCTATCGTCAGTTTATGTAAGCGACACCAGCTACCGTATTCTGAATAAATCTCTTGAGCTTTAAACATTATGCTTCACGTATCTCCACGACTCGAGTGTGGTGTGGTTAGATGAGTGTGTGGAAAGTTTAATTCTATTATTTCATCCTAACCATCAGTTCACACGAATTCCACTAAAATAGGTCCATGTCATGATAGAATTTTAAAGGTAGTCCATTCTGCTGGAAGTAGATGCGTGCCATAAAACTTTCTTATCGTAAGTTTATATAAGCGACACCAGTTACGATAATCTGAATAAAGAAATGTTCCAATAATCCACTATCTGACAAATTAGTTTACACAGATAGCCCGTGATAAATTCACATTTTGTCCTACTGTCAAAGAAAAATTACAGGTTGCCCAGTAGTAGTGAAATTTTAACAATAGATTGATCCACTAATTCTGAAAAAGTAGCATTTTAATGGTAAAAAAGTGTAATTCTAAAAAAGAATAAAATATTAGATTAATTAATTAAAATCATGAAACTTTCGATAACGGACAATATTCCATATTTTAATTTCTTAAAATGAATTAGAAAACTTTTGTTTGTTTATGTTATTAATTGTTGAATGTTTGATGTTTGCTTTAAATTGTTAATTTATTAGCAATTCAAATTGTATATATATATTTGGGACATACTGCGCGCATTATCCATGTTACAATAACTCTGAAGTATTTCAATATGCGATTATTTCTTTTTGCATGACTGACTACTGTAGAGCCTTAATTAGCTTCAAAAGACAGAGAAAGAACAGAATAAATTAAAAGGAGAATTAAAGATGACTTTTATACTTATAGTTCGTGTAGAAGGCCGTTCTAGCGACACCTTTTAAAAAATATTTAAATTAAATTTCGTTTAACTCTTTCAGCCCTAATGGGCATATACGTCCTGGAGATTAGAATTTATCCCCTATTAGTAAAAAAATCCCATTTTTACATGGGTTTTATGTTTTTAATCTTCTTAAGGAATTAGGGAATAAAATTATGATTAAAGACACTTGGAAACACTCTCAGATTGCAAATGGCGGATGAATGTTTTTGTTGTCTACGTAACCAGATTATTGTTGCGAAACTGTAAATTTGTTTCCCTTACATGCAAATCTTACGGCAAGAAAGATAGTTTTACAGATGTTTCACTGAAATAGTCCCAGTCGACTTATACGATTGAGACATATTGTCACAGGAGATTTCCAGAAAAGAGAAAAGTGAAAAAACTTTGAACTCATACTATACTTATGTTAGTATGTCAATATTAAATATAACTACTTTTCATAGTTAAATTTTATTCATGCAAAAGTTGGGTCAAAAGGGTTAAGTTACAATTATATTTTTTTAATACGTGATATGTTTAAAGCGAAGACCCGGAATTGTAATACTACCTAATGATTTCTTACATCTCTTTCTCTGATGAATAGAAATTAGAAAGTGCTTATTTAGAATACATGAAGACATTTTAATAATTTTTTTCCTGCATAAAAGAGGAATTCTTTATTTTGAATTTTTGAAAGAACTTTAACTCTAGATTTACGGCTTTTAATTATCTACCTATTTTTACTGAAATGAGTCAACTTGATTCACACATCAAAATGAGAGTTTGTGAAAACAACAATTTTAATCTAATTTAAATAAAACATTTATCATGAAAAAAGCCTTCTCT